>OX381631.1:0-206184 GCA_947459985.1 Diloba caeruleocephala | reverse complement strand
GTGAAGGGTCTGGTATATACGGTGAATGAGTGAAAGATAATGTATAAAGAGTGAACGAGACGTATACAGGGTAAATTAAGGGCGCATACAGGATGTGAGTAATGTCACATTTATTTGTTTTGTTCAGGTCATAATGCTGAGTGGCACCACAGCTGTCGTTTACTGGACTGATCCCACCCTGCCCAAAGGCCAGGTAAACAAATCTGATTTTCACGGTTGTAAATGCTAATGTAACTGGTATACTTAACAGTGTCAAGTTACTTTTAAGTTGACTAAAGTTATTTAATCTTAATCTATGGTAAACGTTTCGTTATAATAATAATAATCGCTCACACCGGTGTTGCTCCTTGTCGCCTGTAGTGGTGGCCATTTAGGGGGCCCATCTTGTGAGTGGCGAGTCACCGTCTGCCACAGAATTTCACTTTAAAGGTTGAAAGGCAGACGCTGTTATTTCCGTTTTTAGAAGTATATAATCCATTTAGCACCCATTACAATAGACCTTATACTTGTAGTTTCCATTTCATACAATAGTTTTATACCTCCGGCGACAATCCGAGACTGCATTTTATAGTGCAGCCGTGGAGACTCCCGGTTAGTGTCCCATTACATTTTAGATTAAATTCTCTAAAGGGCCTCTGCGTGTTAGACCCATGTCCCCGCGTAAGCCTATCAAAAGACCGGGTTACCCCTTACAGGGGATATAAACCCATGTAATAGAGAAACATGTAGATAATAATAATAGTTTATTTGCATAAAATGTTGTTGTTAAATGCATTGCAGATGGTGTAAATCAAAATAGAGCCAGATACATTTTGCCGCAGCGCGATATGCAAATTTTTTGCGCGTTTACATAAGCCTGAATAAAACTAATGTCAACAATGATTATTTGATTAAATGAAATTCTAAATGTTAACCTTACAATTAAACAGTAAAATAGCCAATACATAAAGTAGCCGAACGGCTTGGTATTTAATTATATATAAATTATTAATATTGAAGTTTACGACCCCTTGAGCAAATGTGGGAAATAACTTTTTACCTATAAATTCTGATATAGAATAGAATCACTTTTCTATCAGCTAAAGTTTAAATTTTCTACGAAATTTACAAACATGCATTTTTTTTATTTCATTCGGTATACTATCCGGCCGCACATGGCATAACAATTTTTTTAGTACATCATTGTCTTTGGGGTCCTGCTTAATACAATTCTGCCTGGATCTCTCTTATTTCTAGGAAACGTTTCTCTAGCTGTTTTGAATAGATTAGGGTTTAATTCGACAAACTGTTTGTGTACTGCTGTGGCGGCGCAGACGCCGACGGACGGGCGTCGCTACGTGGTGCGCTGGGCCGGCGCGGGCCTGCGCGTGCGCACCTTCAACGCCACCGACCTCAACTGCATGCTGGACGAGCTTGCGGCCTACACGCAGTACGAGTTCGCCGTTAAGCTGATCAAAGGTACGCGGACGAGTGGGTCCTCGAGCGTGGTCTGTCTTCTGCACATACGTGGTGGACCTCGACCTATCCATCAAATGTAGAAACAGATATATATAAGTTAATAGTAAGAGACATGAAGGTATGCAGCCGCATTCGCAAAAATGAATGAGTGTACTGCTGGCACTCTTGTTCAATTATTATCATTTGGAGAGAACGTATTGTTACGACCGGGGTTCGAGATAAAATTTGCCAATATTCACACTTTTTTTCCTTTTAACAAATAATATCACTAATTATCACTTTTAGATTTGCAGGATAATCGCTTGGTAGTTTATTTTTTGTACACTATGTCGTATCGCACAGTATACTGAACTGTCCCTCCATCCTTTGTAGTAGCTATATATATGGGCCGAGCGATACTTTATACAAATTTCCAAAATGTTCGCTTTCTAGAATCTCTCCGGGTGATACCGCTACTAGACACTAGGTGGCGCCACATAGAATAATCCTGAACATTCTGGAAGCTACTACACGCAGTAGTACAGCTACTAGATAACCAACAAACAACGTCAAACGTGAACTTACACTGTGATGAGATCGAAAATGGATCGATCAGAATCTTAAGAGCAGCAGAATACCAATTTGTAGTCAATTCATAAGTTAGTCAGTCAGTTCGGTAAACTTTTAGTCACAGTGTAAATTAATTACGAGAGTTGGCCCTCTGATCGGTTATCTAACTTTATAACACAGTAATAATGATGTCTTAGCGTTTATCGACGCGTTGCTTTCATGACCGTTACATATGCAATGATCTCGATCTCTTTTAAATTTGTTGCCCATTCGCCAGCGCAGAAACAAGAGGGCACTGACTACTCTGTTTTCTATACTTCATGTCCCTAATTCTGCGTCTTATTTATCTTCTCATTTCTAGTATATTTGTTTTAACTACAACAAGTATCTTCGTTTTGCTAATAATCGTCTTCTTCAATGTCCCACATATCAATATAATAACATGTAGTTGTGTGTTGACGTAAGTTTATAGTTTGTACATAAATAAGTGGTGCGTGGTGTGCGGTGCAGGCGGGCGCGAGTCGGCGTGGTCCATGCTGGTGAGCAACACCACGCTGGAGGCCGCGCCCGCGTCGCCGCCGCGCGAGCTGCGGCCTGCGCCCGCGCCGCCGCCCGGCTCGGCCGCGCGATCCGTGGAGCTGGCCTGGCTGCCCCCCGCGCGGCCCAACGGCCTCATCACCGGTCAGTGCCCGCTGCCTGCTCCAGCAGCACAAACAAACTAATTTAACATATTTGGTGGAACTGTAAATAGCTCCAGCCTATGGAAAGCTTTACACTAGGAAAGAACAGTAGTTTAGTAGCAGTAGTAACATTATGTCAACGCAACCAATGGTAGGTGCAATTGTGCCGAGATGTATAACTTATTAAGTCACTGCATGTTGGACCTGGAGGCTCTCTTAGGTGCCGAAGATGACTGCTCCAGTGGTTTTAGCCGGTAGGAGTCTGGCATACCCCTTCGCCCTTCCCCGGGGCGAAGGAAGTTCATGAAGAATTTCCACTGGGCACTAATAAAAATAAAATAAAAAAGACAGGCCACTGCATGTTAACATTTGAACTGAGCGTCGCTGTGTTCGGAAGGCACTTAAGGTTGTCGGTCCCCAGTTTTTGCCATTAAACGGCAGTCGTGAAGCCTTGGTGACCTTTCAGTGGCCTCACTAACAACAAACCGGCCATTAGCCACACGAAGACAAACACCCCAAGCCTTGCCGATTGCAGGCTACGTGATCATGTACGCGGCGGCGCGCGGCGGCGCGGAGGAGTGGACGGCCGTGGCGGCGCCGGGCGAGCGCACGCGCGCGCGCGTGGAGCGCCTGCGCCCGCGCACGCCGTACCTGTTCAAGCTGCAGGCGCGCAACGCCAAGGGGCTGGGGCCCTTCTGCGCGCCCGTCGCCTACACCACGGCCGCGGGTGAGCCGCACCGACACTGCACTGTGCAAACTACACAAACACACTATAATCTTTACGTCGGATATATTAGTTACCATATCGGACAGCACTTTGAAGCGCTCATAACCAGTTCCACTCATTGACCCTGAAATTTTGAACTTAGAGGTTCCAGTGCTTCGGAAGGCTCGAAAAACTGTTGATTTCGATTGTTGTCATTAAACAGTAGTCGATAAGCCAATCCTGAGGTCTTTGAGCTGCTTGAACAACTTTGACACAAGGCTGGCCACTAACCACACTAAAAAGACAAACCAGACAAGTGAATTGGTGAAGCTAGTTCTTTCAACTATAGTAACTAACGTTTTTAACAGAATCCGGTGAAGGGGGTGGGTTAGCAAGCGCGACGTCGGCGTGGCTGTGGGCAAGTGCCGGTGGTGCGTGCGCAGTGCTTGCATTAGCTGCTGCGCTTGCACTATCTTTGTGTTGTAGAAGATCGCAGCCGCCACTGTCGCCTGATACTAGGTATGCTAAAATTGAAAACCGTTGGAAAACGGTCCTTATCATAGTTAGTGATATTCCAAAACTATATATGTAGAATAGTGTTGAAATACACATACCTTTATACAACAGATTTTAGAAATGCATTCGAATAAATCAATCATCCTCGTCATATAAATGATTTTTAATATTTTGAGTTACACCGATATTATTAACATGGAACGATTTAAAAAAACTACCGTAAATATATGAAAATATTTGTAATTACGATTCTTCCGTACTTAGAAATAAAAATATCTATGAAGATACCTTAGGTGTTCCGCAAGGTTCCCATTTTGGACGTCGTTGTTTTTTTGTGAATTTATTTTATTTGAATGGTTGTTTTATTTTCAGTACATACCAAAAATCTTCAGCATCAGCGGGTATCAAGCCACCTGACCTCTGGATCCACCACGACCAGATGGAGCTCAAACACATGGACAAGAGTCTGCACAGCTCAGCTAGTAAGAGTACGACGAGTATCCGTATCACTATTTACCACCTTCCAATTTGTTTGCACAATGATCATCACTTAATAGTGATATCACACGGTACTATGAGGATCGAAGACTGGGGGACGTAGAACTCTGTTTATTTTCTTATGTGATAATGAGTGAATGACATACATCTCCACAGCTCAATCGATTCTATATGAATTAATATGCCGCGCAATATTTGTTAGTTTGACGAGTATTAATCCTCACTGCTGCCCCTCCCGCAGTGTCGGGCAGTGCGGAGGGCCCGCTGATGTCGTCCACGCTGACGCTGGGCCGCGCGCCGGCCGCGGAGTACGAGCCCGCGCGCCACGCGCCCCCCGCCTCGCTGGAGCGCCGCCACCACGTGCCCACCTATGTCGGTGCGTACCCCCTCTGCTGCTGTCGAAGCGACGGCTTCGGTACCGTTTTGGTCTTGTCCTACAGCTATCTTATACTTGTCGTTATAAACTGTTGGGCCTTTACCGTCATTTAGTTTCAATATATGTTTATTTGTAGTAAAACGTAGCATGGTAATTGTAAGGATGAATCAATCACTTATTTTTTAATCACGAATCTTAGATTTAATGCACTATTTGGAAACCTCATTAATACTCATTATACATTATGCAATGCCGTTGACTTATCTTGGTTTTTCTCTAGAATATCAAATGTTCAACTCAGACTCTTGTGTTTGTTCCTCAAAAGTTCATACCGGACATTACCCTGCATTGATCTATAGATTTTTTGATCTAAATTTAACAAAATACAAAAAGTGTATTCTAAAAATAGCCCCGGTGTTTTATTTTGAATAATAAATTGACAACGTATCAGTATTTTGTAAATGAAACCATTAAAATAACAATGAACATAATCGGGCCATAATACGCCGATGTAAGTCAGCGGCGCAGTGGGCGTGCACCAGCGTTATGTTTTATTTGCGACAATGTCCTCCGGGCCGGTCCCGCGTCAGACTCGCGCTCGGCGTCGGCGGCCGGCAGCGACGACACGGCCGTGCTGCGCGCCTCGCCCGCCGAGCCGTGCCGCCGCTGCGAGCGCTGCGAGCGTAGCGACGCCGCAGACTATATGCCCAAACGTGAGGACTGTGCCCTCTTTTTTTTTGTTTACGCTTTTTACACACTGATGTCATGTAGGAAGCGAGTGACGTTATATTATGCTGGCAACTTAAAACCCTTTGTACACAAAAAATATTTATGTGGCAACCAAACTAATTTTTTTCACGACTTTCCTAAAACGTGGATTTATTTAACTAATTGTTCATGTACATTATTACCATCGACAAAATAAAATTTCAAGATAAAACTATCACTAATCCCATGCAAATAGCAAATGCATTTAATAAACGTTTCTGCGACCTGACAAAAGCATTTGAATGTGCTGACCGCATTATTTTATTTAAAAAATGGAGTAAAAGGTATCGTCTTAAATCTATTAAAATCATATTAAGTCATTAAGACACATTTCAAGAATAAATAAATAATCTAAAAGAGAAGTAATCTTTTAAATGTGATGAGTATATGCTTCATTTCGGAGTGCCACGGGGCAGTGTTCGTGGTCCTTTGCTATTTATTATTTATACAGGATGTCCAGTAAATAGCATATGACATACTGCAGGGGGTGAGAGCTTGGGTCAATACCTACCAAAAAAACAATATATATTCAGCAAAATCTTACGGATTTTTTTTTTCACCACTGTCGGTTAAAGTTAAGCGACAAGAAAATTCTACTGTGAAAATTTAAATGAATATTGTATTTCTTGAAAACATTTGTTTTTAATAAAAAAAGACTTATCAATGAGTAAAGCAACCATTCACAAATAATTTGAGGTAAAAAAAAACTAGAAAAGGAATTTTTTATTACGAGATGCTTAAAAATCTGTGTCAAGGTAAAAAAAAAACGATATTTCGGAAAATTTTGTACTACTGTAAATCCGTAAGATTTTGCTGTGTAAAGAGCTGTCGAAGTTCTCTAGATAATTCATTATTTACTATAGCTTTACTACTCGATGACCAGCTGTGAAATTCTAAATGCTGCTATAACGTTCTAGAAATCAATCGAATAAAGCGGCGGGCTTATTAGTTGCCAACCTAATATTATATCACCAAAAGTGCAAATAACTCTCATTCAATAAGTATAAAGCATGTCTGTGTCGACTTGGTTATAATATTTTAGGAGTCGTACTGTTTTATACTGATAAAGATGTATTGGTATCAGCGATGACAGGGATGGGCGTGGGCGTGGGAGTGGGAGGCGTGGGCTGCGCGTCCACCTGCGAGCGGCGAGCGCATGCGCGCATGCCGCACCCAGACCAGGTACGAGTACGTACTCACGATGTCTTACTGTCTGTTGTGCACGTGCTGCACACTCTAGTTGTTTGTACATCTTTGAATAACTGGATTGTGGACTATTAACCGCTCTGTAGGCTGGAATATTTAAAAAAAAAACAGTTGTACTTACCTCTAGGATATGCAGAACAAAAATCATTTGTTGTACGATTATATTATCAACTAGCCATTTCCCGCCTGTTCAGCTAGACTTAAATTATATTTATATCTTCCGAACCCTGCAAGAGATCGAAGTCGAACTTACACCAAAATTTAAGTTATAATTCCTGTTTTAATCCCTAAAATTTACATTAAAATCGTTGAGCCGTTTCGGAGTCTATTCAAGACAGACATACAAAAATTCTTAAAACGGTAATTTTATGATAAGGAGTCATATAAATAGCAACTTTCACTTAAAATTTGGTATATATTTTGAAATCGCAGAAACCCTCCAATGTTATTATTGCGGTATAGATACTGTTTCTAGCAGATAAAGGTGTATATTTATGAAATTTAAAATTTAAAATAGAATGTATAGAATAGTGTTATATCATAAAATATGTTTAGTTCAAACCCATTTAGCCATCTAGAGCATGCGAAGGAGGTCGGCCTTATTTCGCGTGAGATAATCGTGACAATTATAAGTTTAAGCACTTGTTTTGTATTTAATTAAAGTTCAAGTATTTAATTTAAAATATATAAAACAAGTATTGATAAAATACTGCAGCAAGTTGCATATACAACCCGTCAAACGTACATTTTTAAGTTTTTCGTACTTGCAGTCATTTTTTTATAATTATGTGCTCAGTGTTAAGTTAAATACTTGAACTAAAGTCAAATAGTGAATTAAAACAATAGCATCAAATAAGCTTAAATAATATTTACACGTGTTTAGAATTGAGGTTACACAGCTGAGCGCGCACAATACTTGCTCCGTGAATCTCTGAAACATACAACCGTATTTAATAAAAAGACACAGAATGTGATACAGAACGAAAGGTCCCCTACCGTATATAATAGAAAGAGATAGAAAGAAAGGGAAAGGTTGCCTGGAGGGGGCATAACGCTTTTTCCTTACGTGACGATTTCTGCCAGTTCACTCTACTTCGTTTCAATAATTGCTTAAAAACAAACACGAACTTAGGCGAAAAAGGCTGGTCTTTACTTTGGCTTATTTAATATTTTTATTATATATAGTCAGTGGAATATGTATTGAATATCACTTACTTACTTCCCACAATGTGTAGCAAATACCAGGCTTTCTAATGTAATTTCTGTCGGTTTTCATCTACTCGATTCTTGCCACTACTAAAAATAGAACGTGTATCTCAAAATGGGAGGTAATGCCCGAGGCACAGCCTTTCTTTGTCTAACCATCGAGCTGCTAGTCTGGCGCTCGGGCCACTGCTGGTATTGAATACATAACGGTTGACGTATAAGGTAAGTACAACTACCGTTACCATTGCGTTGCATTACCCCTTCGTTACCGTTGTTACCGTCATGATATCGTTACGTTACCGTTATGTTATCGCTACGTTACCGTTATGTTACCGTTATGCTATCGCTACCTACCGTAACGTTCGCGTCACGTGCTGTCCGCAGAGCACGCCGCTGCTGGCGGGCGTGGCGCCGCTGGGCTCGCCGCAGTCGTCGCTGGCGTCGCTGGCGCCGCTGTACCCGCCGCCGGCACCCTGTACGTATGCCGTCTTAGTGATGCCCAATGCAACACATTATTTATTACCGCATCCCTTAATAAATTAATATACAAATAAACCCAACCTTATTTTTACCATGTCGAAATACATCATGTCCTGCCTCCCGCTCAGGGGAAGAGTGGAAGGGAATGCCGGGCTCCTTTAAAACCTCTGAAGTATCTTTTACACTGAAAAAAATAAATCTTACCGGAACCTTGTTTTTTTACTGTTCCTTTAATATTTTGAAAACAGTAAAAATTTATGTAATGCTAGTTATTTCATTAATACTAGCTTCTTGACTAAATTGGCTTTTTTTGACAGCAGATTTAATTAAAAAACTCGTTCGAGCTATGTTCGCGTAATATAATCAATGAATGATGCAGTACCAGCTTGATAACTTTGACGTCCAAAAAATTCTAGTTTTGTTGAAATCAATTGTTTTTGTAACTTCGGCCGAATGAAGTCCACCGTTGGACACAGGTCTCCTCCAAAGATCACCACAAGGACTGATATGGGTGTGTTGTGGGCTCATGGGGGAGTTTTGCCATAATCGCCACGCTTGGCAGACGGGTTAGCGATCGCAGTTGAGTTGTTAATGTATCCGAATGACGCTGCTGCCTATGCTCTGGCTAATCCTTTCGTCGACTTTTACGACACCCACGGGAGAAGATGGGGTGGTAGTATTCTGAGCCGGCAGCACTTGCAATTATTATATTATTGGTGCCCACACGTTATGTAATGTAACTTATTACGTCATTTTTCATAAACAACACAACATGTATGATTTAAAATGAAAATGTCAAATCAAACTCTGATTTAAGTTAGTTTATCTTATTTTAGGTTTATGATTTACTCAAGCTGCGCTACAATACTTTTTTTCCTTTCCACTCAACTTATATTTTACAGAATTAAAATATTCATAATTTTGCCAGCCTGTATATTTTAAAAGCGATTGGTCCAATTACCAAGCAGTCCATAATATTAGTATTTACTAATTGGACCACCTGCGAATTGGACCATTCATTAAATAAATGGGGCCTTTTCGACAAATAATGATTTTTAAATGAGAATTGCACCAATGGCAGCTAAACGGCCTGTATAATGAGTATGGTTCCCCAGGCGGAGGGGGTGCGTGCCCGCTGGGCCCCACGTGCGCGGGCCCGCTGGGGGTCCCCAACGTGGGCGGCGACATCTACGCCTCCGCCGCCAGGGAGAGGGGGCACTACGTCGCCTACGAACCGCTCGGCCATTATACACAGTGAGTCATTCAATTGGTCTTATTATTTTATTTTATTACAAAGACTAGCTGGGGCCCGCGGTGTCACTCGCCGTTTAATTTGAAAGAAAGTGGATTATTTATACTTAATTTAGAGTACTACACTTGACACAGAGTATGTATATTGGATTTCATGGGTTTTGTTTTTTTACACGGAACCCTAATTATATTTCTAAAATAAAAGTAGCCTGAGTTATTCCTTATAACATCAGCTATCTTTCTGTGACAGTCCTGTAGAGATCGGTCCAACCGTTTTGGAGATTAGCGGGAACAAACAGACAGACAGACAAAAAAAATACAAATAGCTTTTTTGTTGTAGGTACCGTCTATACTTTTATATGCACTTAGTAAAAAGCTGTTATTTTGACATTACAAACAGACACTTCAATTTAACGACTTCAATGTGAACATAGAAAAATAGCACGTATACAGGTTATCACAGATCGAGTGTTCCAAAGTTAACTGTGGTGTAGGAGGCCACATGACCGCTTCACAATTTGAGACGTCCGTCTTTCTACTGAAACCGGGCGTCTCAATTAACTAAGCGGGATTTAACTGTGTTATGAATAGTCAAGATAATTTTTAGATTAATGAGCACTCGCCAGCCCCACACTTTTTTATCCTCGCACTCGGAGCACAAATTTATTATGTATCGGCCATTTATACGTCCACTGCTGAACAAAGGCCTCCCCAATAGATTTTCACAACTGTGTCATCACTTTGAGGGGTATTCGCCAATACCACGCTTGGCAGGCGGATTGGTGAGCGCAGTATGGCTACCGTTTCACGGAAGGGACGCTGCTGCCCATCCTTCCGGTCTAGATTCCCTTAGTCGCTTTTTACGACATCCACGACAGAAGATGGAGTGGTGCTATATTCTTAATTCGGACACCACACATAGTTATTTACGAAGAGGTATATAGCCTCCTGTTTAACATTTTCCATAAGACCAATTGTTCTGGGAATGCTGTATAATTTCGCGATAACATCCTAACTTTAGTCCCCTGAACTAAAAAGCTTTTCGCGGCACAATGAAAAAAATAGGGTGACTACTTTATTTCTTTTCATCCTTTAATTGTCGTCGCCGTTACCGCTTACCGTGAACAATGTTAGACTAGGTGCTTATACTGTTTGATCTATGGGGTCGTAATGTCGAAAATGTTCTATTTCTGTATTTTTAGTCTGAAAAAGGATTATAAATAATGTTATATTTTTATACAGGAGAACGTATTGGTCACGTCACTTACTTACTTAACCTGTACAGCCGCGAGTCGCTGAGCGGCGAGGCGGTAGCGCCGGGCGGCTCGCTGCAGCGGCGCGCTGCTGCGGCGCTGGGGGCCCCCGCGGCGCTGCACAGCTTCGCTCTCGGCGACGCCGCCAGCGACCACTCCACGCCCACGCACTCGCACTCCAGGGGTCTGTATACTGCACGCGCACTTGCCACGATCAACGTGCCTAAAGTGGCTGACGAGGTTACCATCTTGTATGCTGCCACTGCAGACTTTGAGGATTCTAAATGTCCCTAACGTCTGCCAAAGGTATTTGGATGACAACAGGGACTGACTTAACGTGCTCTCCGAGACACAAATGGATCTTGGGGAGTCCGACTTAGCAAGTGCGGCTTGACCTCACAGATAAATCGATCGACGTTGTAGGCGTGTACCGATCTCGATTATTTTACAACATTATCAAAGTGTGATCTCAAAGTGAATGCGTATTTCACAATTATCAACCCAATCTTCTGTCTTAATTAAACCTTTACCAAACTTCCGTCATCTTGTGATTAATATGATGGTGCTCTCTTGACTTGTAGGTAGCGTGCGAGAAACGTCGCCTTACAAGAAGAGCGCAAGCTCATCACCCGGACACATACCCAACCGATTGCAGCTAGGTAAGACTTTATTACTACCAGTAATGCTGTGGAAGACACGATTACTATTAACACAACAACCTTTAGCATGAAGGTGTTGGGCCAGTAGCACCAACCCCGGCTGCGAAGGCTACACTTAGATTTTAAAGTCGGTGACAAGTTCCTGTTTCATCGTCATCATAATATCAAACAAAGGACGTTTACAGCTGAACAAAATGCACACATCTTTATTGCTTGAAATCAGCAAGGGTGCGGCCCTGGATGTCAGCTTGGACATAGCAAAGGCTTTCGATCGGGTATGGTAATAAGCGCTTCTATCTATAATTCCTGCACAGCTACCTGGGAAGTCCCCCAAGAGATTAGGATCGTGGTATACCAGCTTCCTTACAGAGAAATGCATTGAGATCATGGTCGACGTCGATGGTTTGTGCCCAGACTCGATGGTTATAAATGCTGGTGTCCCGCAAGGCTGTATCTTATCTTCAACACTGTTCATTCTGCATATATAAATGATATGCTACGAATTAGTGGCATTCATTGCTATGCAGATAACAGCACTGGGGGTTCACTTTACTCGGAGCAAGCTAATCTCTCGAGTCAATACGTTAACGAGAACTTATATGAAATTGAGATATCTTTGGATCGAGTCTTAGAATAGGGCTGTCGCGTGTTTACCGCAAAAAAACTATTTGTCATAACACAACGTTTGGAAGGCACTCTACTTATAGCCACGCCGAATATTGAAATCCTGGGCGTCGACATATCGAGTGGTGGAGCAGTTGGTATGGTTCATCTTAACGGAAAGGGTACTAATCCAAGGTTGTGCATGTCTAAAGTAATATGCACAGTTATAGGTACTATAGTATATAACAATATGTTCCAGGCGGCAACGTGTCCCACTGCGCAGAAGAGCTGGAGCCGCTCACCCCCTCCCGCTCGACGGAACGTCTGCACCGCGAGATGCAGAACCTCGAAGGTCTGATGAAGGATCTGTCGGCAATCACGCAGCAGCAGTTCCACTGCTAGTGTGAGCCGCGCTGCTGCCACTGCGACTGCGCTTGTTGCAGCAGTTGTGACGTCAG
Source organism: Diloba caeruleocephala (assembly GCA_947459985.1). NCBI lineage: Eukaryota > Metazoa > Arthropoda > Insecta > Lepidoptera > Noctuidae > Diloba > Diloba caeruleocephala. The sequence continues at coordinate 193,517 of OX381631.1, read as the reverse complement.
CGCGCCCATATGTGAATGTCAATATTAATTCCTGCCAGTGTGCAGATGACCCAGCGGGGAGCTTATGCCGTGACTCGCGGGAGCACGTGTCTGTCGATGCTGGTAAAGTAAGATAGTAAAGAAACGCTTTACGCTTATAGTGGCGCCACACGAGAAGACCCTGTGTATGTGCGTGTATGTCAGTATATGCATTTGCGCGTGTATACTATGTATTAGGAAAATTTATTGCCGAAATGCGACAGGAACGATGCGACCATCTTTTGATTAAAGTGTCGTAAATTTGGCTACGAGGCAAAACAAAGCTGTGTGATTTATGTATGTAATGATATCCACGAGGTTGTGAAGGCACAGGCAATAATCCAAGATTGTCAAAGCAGAGTTGCAAGAAGAATTTAGCTGATCACTACGTAGGAAATGCGGCTAAATAACAGAGCCATTTCTAAACGTTGTCAGTGTTTGCGGGCTACTGTATGGGTACTGAGTATAACGGATGTAAATGACATGTTACTAAAACTGATGCCATGGCTTCAGTACATGATTCTGGGACCCTCAGCGTTAGGATTTTGGATTTTGATTTTCCACTTTATTCAACCGATTTCAGTATAAAATAATTGTTTTCGTCTATCCTAACGCTATTTTGAATAACATATGAACTATTTATTTTCACATAAAACTGCAATGTAAATAAAAACTTAATGGCTGTTGTTTCTCTACAGTTCAGTAGCATAATATTATCATAATATAGTACAATAATCGCGTAATGTTTTGATCGCGTTGTTCACGATACATTGCGTGTTGAAAAATGTCAAAAGCTTTAACCTATTATTTTCGAGATAAATAGCTTTCATATTTTAACTATAGGCCTCAGTGTAACCCCTCACAAAGTTTTCGGTACATTGTCATTTATATCCTGTATACAATGGTATGAGGAGCTGTTCGGACATAACTTTAAAAATGGACAAATACGCAATTAACAGGCAAGACATGTGACTAAAGATGGACCAATTGTGACTAACCGGTGACAAATTAGATTGAACTAAATCACGGAATTAGGCTTAATTAAGTTTTGGTAACGGAATGCTGTAACACTCATACGTTCATTGCTGGTTTGTGAAGTATTAGAAACTCGTTATCAATAAAAACGGAGATGTATAAATACCAAAAAGGACTAAATATAACGCACGAGATAGCGAGTAAAATATGGTAAAATACTTTTTTACTTTTCATTGCGTTTTTACAACGACGATTAAAAGGGATAGCAAACACAAACAACGCAATGAACTTCGAAAAATATTTTGAAACAAATATTTTCTTTTTTTGTGATAGAAATGTTCATGTATTATTAGTGAAACTACACTTGTCTTATAGATGTGTTTTAGACAAATGTGACATTTAGCAGCTTTATTATTTTAGACAAATTTTAGTTCTACATTGTTTAGTAAAGAAGCTGACTATGAACGAAATAAAAATGATTTTAAGTAAGTATATTTAATGTAATTATACATTTTTATTATTTAGTCAATGTTCGTGTAAGAGAAGTTCTAATAAATTATATTATACTGTGTCCCTGTGCCATCAGACCACTTAGTTTAGTTAATACCTATAAGTTTATTAATAATTGTAATATTTTCTGAAGTTTACGCGTATGACATCCATTGAATCGAAATAGCTTCTGCAAATATGTCGCGTTTAATTCACTCATTCTATATACTTACGCACAGCATCAATACGGGCAACGTGCAGCCCTAGCATTTGATCATTTTCATCATTTCGGCCGTATGAAGTCCACTGCTGGACACAGGCCTCCCCCAAAGATCACCACAATGACCGTTATGGGTGTGTTGTGGGCTCATTGGGGGTTTTTGCCATAATCACCACACTTGGCAGGCGGGTTGGCGATCGCAGTTGAGTTGTTAATGTATCCGAAGCCACTGCCCATCCTCCGGCTAATCCCTTAGTCGACTTTTACGACACCGACGGGAGGAAATGGGGTGGTGGTATTTTGAGCCGGCAGCACTTATTATATTATTAATGCACAAATATATGAATTATAAAAATAAAACGGTGCGGTCGGAGGACACCCGTCAGGGACGGAGTTCCTCACTTGCAATATTGACACGATATAAATCCCGTGTGAATTATAATAATAAGTTTAAATAATATTTACACGTGAATTGCAATGCGTGCTGCTCAAATCTGGATAATCGCACGTACAACCGTATATAAGAGACAGAAAGAGAAACAGGGGGAAAGCTCGTCTGCCGTTTAAAATAGAATGAGACAGAGAGAAGGAGAAAGAGAGTGAAAAGGTCATCTGGAGGGAGCATAACACTTTTTCCTTACGTGACGATTTCAGCCCGTTCACTCTATTGTAAGCCGCTTAAAATAACTTCGTTCCAATAGAACAATATTTTATGTTCTACGCTATATATTCACGTCTGTTCATACTAAACACCTGTAACACCATACGTACTATACACAATCAAGCACACATGTATTGTAGGACATAAAATAATGCACGAGATAATAAATATATACAATAGACGAATATATAAAACAAAATACTTATTTTGGCGCGTTAGGAGATTTTATCTCATCTAAAATATACTGCGCTAAAAGAAGTTATCACTTCAAGCGTCTCGTAACGGTGTCGCGATTCCAGAGATATTATCTCATTTAAAAATATGCGTACAGCGCTGAAAGGAGGTTTCACTTCAAAAACTTTTAATTCGCTTCTAATGAATGAAATAAACGCGACATATTTTCGTAGGCTATTTCGATTACTATTGTATAGAAAAATATTATTGTCTCAACTATGTAAGTATCTTATCACTGCCTTTTCTTGTATCTATGTAGTCAATTTATTGTTACTTCCAACAATATAAATAGAGTAATATCGTGATATTGTCCAATAATTACAAATTAGATATTATGCATATCTGACAATATCACAGTAATACTTGTTTACGTTGAAAATTCAATAAAATATGACTATGATGTACATTGTGATCTTATGTATTAGTTATGTATATACACGTAGGTATAGTTTAGTATGGTCGCTATCGTATTTCTAATTATTTTGAATGATATTTTTGTTAGAGATATTCCAATCTACAGGCACTACTCGCTCAACACGACTATATTCCTTAAGACACGGCCTATATCGCTCAACTACTGACCAGTTAATTGAACTAGCCAGGCTGGACTGCCTAACGGACGCCGATGACAATTAATTTTGTACGTATTCGTAATGTAGGCTCGCTGTATATGTATTGTAAGAGCTAGTCACGTAAACTATACATAAGTACTATAAGTAGCTAGGATTGTAAAGAATGGGCGCGACAACTTTGTATGAAATCGCCAATATTATCATGATCCTTATCCTTAGACTTATCCTTACACTGTTGGGGTCGCCTGATGCGGCTATATCAGTATTTTAGACAGCGCAACTTTTGTGATAGCGTCGAGTTCAGCTCAATGTTGGGGCTACATGATTGAAGAATAAAATCGCGTATTACATGGTGCTGATGCGATAGATATGGCCGACTTATTTGTCAAATATCGGAGTAATATCATCTGCACACATCATGGACGTAGGCCTCCCCCAAATATCGCCACAACGGTCTGGTCTGTTGTGTGCTCATGGGGGGTTTTGCCATATGTGCCACGCTTAGCAGGGGTTGGCGATCGCAGCTGAGTAGTAAATGTACTCGAAGTATGCTGCTGCCCATCCTCCGGATAATCCTATAGTCGCAATTTACGACACCCACGGGATGAGATGGGGTGGTGCTATCCTTAACTGGCACCACACGGTGTATCATGGGTAATATAGCCTCGCCTTAGGCTGTTATGTCCAAATATTTAAAAAGTTAGATAGACCCTTATGTATGCTATTTAAAGTTATCGCTGTATTCTTGAGGAATTACGAAAATATATTTGCCACTGTTATTCTCATATTTTAAATAGTTCATTCTCTATAGGAAAAATCCGCGTCCGTCGTGACAAAATAAAATAGCGTTATTGTGGCATTTATCTAAATTTTGGAAAAATTACCTTTCTTTGCCAGTATTTTTGATGTTGATTGGACTACGTCAATTTTATATATACAAGGTCTTACTTTAATAGGCCACGAAATTTCGCATGGCCCCTGAGTGAATGCTGAAGATAATGTAGGTATCGCTGAAAAATAAATCTGTTGTATTTTTTTTGTTACATTTTTTATAAATTAATTATTTTATTTCTTAACGGTTCTCTTGGTTGTAATTATATCCACACGCGTCTAAAGAAAACGGAACGAAACGAAACGCGGCCGGCTGACTGATTTAGGTAGTCGGCAACGTCATTCGTTTGACCAATTGGTAGCCGCGGCGGTGCAGGCGCACAAACGAAAGAAACAAATTTACACAACCGAATCTTTTTTGTGATAAGGTACGTCATCTTTAGCTTTACTAAGGCACCCTGTAAAATATCGTGGATTATTAAAATAAGACCTTATATATATTATGTTTTTTATTAATAAAACACAAAGTTCTCAAACGAGTACTGCATCTCGTCTGAAGTCAAATTCACTCGTTCACTCATTTGAGCGATAACCTATTTAGAGCGTTGCAATTTATGAACAGGGCCTATCTAATAGTTTAAATCTTTGGTTATGGCATAATAATTTACCTACTAGCCTTTTCTCGCCGCGCCGCTTGGTAAAGTACTCGAACAAGTTAATTATATGCTTAGGGAATGCGGAACAAAATACAATTGCAGTTAAATCAGTAGGTAACAGTGATAATATTACGGCGATTTCGGCAAAGTGAGCTCGATGCGTCTCGTATAAAAAGTTTATTCATAATTTTCTCTAAATAAAATTTATACCCTCTTACTATACCGTCGCGATTCTTCGATAGTGTAAGAAAACTATTGTAAAGATCTTTTGATACAATTAAGTATATTTGTAAATTTGCAATTTCGTACACAACACGTTTCATAATAATATTAAAGCTGTAGACACGTTGACGCGATGTTACTGTCATTTAACTGTAAGTAGAACCCAGTTCAACCGAGGCGACATCTGAAAAAATAACTTTTCTTTCTCTGCCTTTAATTCAAAATATTAAAGAAGAATTGTAAACCGTGGTTGCGTCAATGTGTTCACACCTTAGCACTCACGTTTGTTATTAGCCATCCTCAAGCGGATGCCGCGTCATCAGACCTATAAAATTATTGATGTACTCCATTTATAGGTATGCGTATATTATTTTCGGTTCATTCATAATTCATTCTATCCAGCCGAAAAACGTCCACTGCTGGTCAGAAGCCTCCCCCAAAGGTTGCCACAACGACCGGTATGGGTTTGTGTTGTGTGCTCATTGAAGGGTTTTACCATAATTGCCACGCTTGGATGATGAGTACGCGATCGCGGCTAGGTTATAAATGTACTCGAAGTACGCTGCTGCCCATCCTCCGGCTAATGCCATAGTCGCCTTTTACGACCCCACGAGATGAGAAGGGTTGAAGGTTTTCTTAGCCGGCACCACACGGCGTGTTTGGTTAAATAAACCAATCTATGACGTACGTTATAGTGACAGCTGCTACCATACAGAAGCATCGCCGCAATTATATAAAACATCGGTAGAAAGAAATGTGCTAATATTGTACAGCAGTAGAATTAAACTCTTGGATACCAATAGATAGTGAACTGAATTTAAAAAGATGGATAGCGGTTACAATAATCGAAAACTATGATATTCAAATGCGATAAACACGTATGCAATCGTTAAGACAGACGATAACGCAGTGGAGTGATTCTCTCTCGTGAGGTCCCTCGTCGCGACTAATTGAAAGAGGTGCTCGTATTTCAACTACAATCTTCATTCAGCTCTTTTTTCTAGAAATGCAAAGCGATTTGCGATTGCCAAAACTGTGAGCGAGAGAAAAGTATCTGTGCGAAAGAGATGAGCGGCACACACACATAATACATTCTTTGTTTCTCATTCCCTTGCCTCGCGAGTCGCGGCTATCCTGACTCGCATTGCGCTGTAGCTCGCACCACACCTCAAACGAGGTACACCTCGTAAGGAGCTCACGAGGCAAGGTGATGCCCTCACTCATACTCGCTGGAATTATTCTGGTTGCCGGTCGAGTTCGCCATGTCCCCGGGCCCCACGCCCTCACCTCAGCCCGCGGTCGCCCGAGCGTGGTGATGTTCTTAACATCGGTCACTAATCAAAAACTTTTGGCGAAATCAAATCAAGTGTTATTGACATTGGCGCTTGATGTGCACACGCCCTTAGGGTTGCTTTTTTTTTAGATGGAAAAAAAATGACGTGTGTACAACGTCATTTTTTTAAAGTTTTGTACATACATGTCTGACCACCAGGGATCGGAATCGGTAGAGTATAATATTTACCTAAAATTAGATGTAGGAAGTAACACAGAGTGGTTAATACCTCCCTCTGAATTCCTGGAATAATAATCATGACGTCATCATCCCAGGATTTCAAATATAATTTTTATTATTGCTCTTTGAATACGCCCGTAACAAATGATTATTTAGATGAATTTTATATTAATCAATCAACAAGATCTGGTTCTATACTAAAACTGCTAAAACACAGTGATTTAGGCTAATACAATTTTAAATAAATATTGTGTGTATTTACTAGACTAAATAAATTTAAAAGAATTGTCGAGTGTGAGTTCACACGCGTTAGAAGTGAAACTTTGTGTTTTGGTTAATTTGTAAGAGAATGAGATCAATACACTATGGAGGTGGTAAACAGAGCGAGAGAGCGATTGATCGAGAACAGGGAATAGGTAAATTATATAGAAACGTGTTTTATCTCATTCTCTTACAGCCTAAACATTATAAATACATTTATAGTTGTCTCTCTTTCGTTACACATTTTCGTTTCATAAAATCCAATTCACACCGTCCCAAAAGTCCCAAAAGTTTCACAAAAAATAAATTATGCAAAACGATTATTTGCTACCAATGTATTCAAAGTCCGAGGATTCCCGGGGGGAAATCGATAGGATTATTGCTCGGGGATTTCAGAGTGAGGTATTATTCACTCTATGTTACTCCCTTCCTTGAAGTTATATATACTCTTCCTATTCCTCTCTCTGCTGATGACAGTACATAACTTTCCCGCTATATTTGGTGCCGGCTCAGAATACCACCACCCCATCTCCTCCCGTGGGTGTCGTAAAAGTCGACTAAGGGATTAGCCGAAGGATGGGCAGCAGCGTCCTTCGAGTACATTAACAACTCAACTGCGATCCCCGACCCGTCTGCCAAGCGTGGCGATTATGGCAAAGCCCCCAATGAGCCCACAAGACATGCATATCGATCGTTGTGGTGATCTTTGGGGGAGGCCTGTGTCCAGCAGTGGACTTCATTAGGTCGAAATGAAAATATGATGACTTTTTACGATCTGGTGACGCAAATAAACTTTGTAAAAATATTGTAATTTGGATCGTCTCGAGGTGTTTGACTTGCATTTTCATAAAATTATACCTATTGTAAATAATTCTGTATTTACTGACGTATAAATATATACATATAAGTCCACATACCGGGGTCTTACTTCGAACGCCAATTGTAACAAGTACCTAGTATATTTTAATGTGACATTTTGAACTCTATTACGTGAAGAATAGAGTGTACAATAGTTGGAATTGGCGTTTAGAGTAAAGCTCTGCCACTGCAAGGAATTGCACATGAATTGATTGTACTTGAAAATGAGATGTGGTCGCACTGTTAGCGGGAAGCGTAAAAGACATGGTAGAGAAATATGTATTACAGAAGGCATTAGCCAAATGTATAGTTATGATAACAATACAGATAGACTGTCTGGTCAAAGATTTGTGTGTTGGCTGTACTTGTAAAGTTAACCGCGCCAGAAGAGACTGACAGCTCTCATCGCTGTCCGCTGTCAATGCGACCGCGTCGGAAACTTCCTCAATAGCAGTATATACTTCCGAATAACCAACACTTCCACTAATGTCATGATCTACACACCAAACATTGGAGCCAACCATTCATCAGATGCCTTCAGTGCTCAGGTCTGCATTTTTATGCATATAAATATTGATTTATTGCATTATTTTGTACTCATTTTGAGTCAAATTAGATTGAGTTGGCAGGTATGTGATCAAATTTGCAATTACCGGACTATAATTGTCACAATGGTTCTCCAATATTGGTTCCAATGTTTAGTCTGTATCTGACCTAATTCTATCGCTATTATATTTAAGTGAAACAATTAGACTGATTTGGTTATTTTAACGTTTGTTTCAGAGGTGTTTCGGTGTTCGTTTGGGGGGGTTGTTAACGTGCGATGACGTGCTACGTTTAAGGGTGCCTACAGATGTGCCCGACTTTGTCAGACGTTCGTTTCGTTGATATTCTTTATTAGAACATGTCGCGCGACTATCGATATCTGGAAAATCTCTAAGCCCTTTATATTGCGGTTTAGAAACCATACCATTATTTTCCACGTGGACATCAACGATCACGTTAACAATCCGTTTCATCCAAGTCTGTATAAGTGCTGTTACCATAAATTAAAAGATTACATTGAATCCTCACATCGCGGACTTCTGACAGGACTTGGTTGTAAGTCGTCAATGTTTATCTTTTTCAAATTATAGCGAGTTTGATATTCGATTTTTATTTTGTGTGTTTCTGCGCACTAATTTGCGTGCGTGAGCGCATACAGACTTGGATCAAACCTCGCGAGTTTCGTCAGATAAGTTCCCACCTGAGACTGGATTAATATTGATTCTAAATTACGATATCACGTCGCCAGTGTAGTACGTACTAGACGCGTGGAAATATAGCCAGGAACACATTTGCTACAGCCCACGCGTCACTTGAGGAAATGTGTTCTATGAGCCTGCGACATTCTTGTTTCGTTTTACAAGTTTGTTCCTAGCTTATATTAGTTAATGTATACATTTCCAAATCACAAAATCCGAGTTAGTAGTTCCTTAACTAGACTAGTAGAGGGGAGGGTCTAGATGTTTACTCTTCACCAGGGGGTGGAGGGGAGGGTAGCAACGTTTCTTCTGTGGAATAGTAGCCATACCGCGCTCACCAACCCGCAGAAATTGCCCTCAGTGACGACTCAAACAACCTGGTGTTGTGAATAACTACGGATGAGGCCTTTTTCCAGCAATGGACATCCTTCGGCTGATATGATGGTGCGGCGAACCACCATCGCTCCGCAGCCCTATGCGCCGCGTGACGTGCGGATTGTGCTAAGTTGTGTTCGTATCCTAAGTGGAACATTTTGTATATAAGCGTGTCTAGTACGTAGTACGCAAGCTGCGCTCTACATATATTATTCTAAGGCTCTACTATTGTACACTTCGATAACTTATCACGAGTAGCTCGATTGTATGGTCGCGACAACTCTGTACAGTTACAATATACTTGTATTATTTATTGATATATGCTTTTTATTTAAACCCCACGCACCGACGAAACCCTAACGAAGACTTCTTTTTTACTTGATCACTTGATTGACGCAGTCGCTAGCTTTGCTTTCGATGCTCCCCGTCGTTGCGGATCCCGCAAGATATCAAAAGCTGTATAACCGACTAATACATTTTTTTAAGGAGACTGCATAACTGCGTGGCAGCAATGGGCGGCTCTAGTGTAATCTTACGAGGACCTGGAGCTCCCCTTCGGTGCCGAAGATGACTGCTCCAGTGGTTTTAGCCGGTAGGAGTCCGGCATACACCTTAGCCCTTTCCCGGGGTGAAGGAAGTTCCACGTTGAATTTCTACTGGACATCAATTAAAAAAGGCAGACCGCGCGCAACTGCGCGATCTCCTCCGACCACCGGTACAACGACGTGCGCCAGGAGCGCATGGCCTGGGGCATTGATGCATCGCAGATCGACGTCATCGCCTGGCGGAACGAGGCCGCTTCCTCTTCTGGATCGGGCAACATCCCTTGATCGACCTCTGACCACGCCGCGACGTTGGCAGCTGCGACGGGCGTCTTTCGATTCAGCTTGAGGGCCCAGCGCCGCGACTGTGGACTAGGACCTGGATGGCTCGAGCCAGGCGGCCATGCTAGAAACAGAAGGAGCCGCCCATGCCGGCCGTCTACGACCAACTCCCTCTGCCACCGAACGCAGGTGCTAACGGACCCTCGATTTAACAATCGGAGGTCAAGTGCCGCCGCCCAGTCTTGCAACACCCTTGGCCCGTCCCGGTGGTTGCCCCAAGCTCTGCAGTGAGCGTTGAAGCCCTGCTGGAAATATGTATTACATTTACAACGAATGCTGCGCGCCATCCCGTTCCAGTATCCCTCGAAGTTGGCGAGAGACACGTTGGGGGAGACGTAGCAGACCACTACTGCCTAGGTCCCCATTCTATAGCGACAAAGCCCTGCCCCCTGTCCAACAGCGAGCAGAGCGGCCCACCTTCAACCCCGGCCTATTAGATAATGACGGAACCCTTAGTGACTCCGAACCAGCGAGAAGTTCCTGGATGACGTAGGGCTTCGCCACAACCGCCCAGGTAACCGACCACTCCGCAATAGTCTGCAGCAGTAAATTCTGCGCGTTGCGGAGTCTGTCTTGCCACCCAAACCCACGTTTATTGAAACGAATAATTCTATAATAATTCTGCTATGTTACTCGGTTTGGTTAGAGTCATAGCAATTAATATGCGGCATTTAGTAAGTATTCTATTCGGTGCATCTCTAGTTTGAATCGCTCATCTCTACACACGTCAGATCGTCAGATTCAGTAGTTTATGCTAGTGATGGATTGTTACGATTATTTGAAATTATTCAAATATAACTAAAAAGAATAATCTATTTGTAATCGATTACAGTTCACGCTGTTTTTAAAATTATAATGGCTAGTTTAAAAAATAAGAAGATATGCTTCGCTGGCATCGGATATTCAAATTGACTTAAAAAACAAAGTAGAAAAATTAATCATTTCGGCCGAATGAAGTCCACTGCTGGAAACAGGCCTCCCCCAAAGATCACCACAACGACCGATATGGGTGTGTTGTGAACTCATTGGGGGGTCTCAATCAAATATTTTAACTGTAGTTCTGGTAATACTAGAAGGAATTTTGTTGAAGAACCTAACACTGTTTCCGATAAACGACTTGCTGGTTCTAACTTAATCTAAAGCCTGGCAAGACAAACTTGTTCTTATTGCGAGTACTTAAATTGTGCACGTCACTTTTTTTTATTGTAATTAATGATGTTTTTGCGTATATACATAATAATTTGGTAAATATGTAAGGATGGTAAAGTAAGTATGTTTATCTCCTTTAAATAGATCTCGGAGTGACTAACATTCAGATCATTAATATAGACCAGAAACAGGAATGCCCCTAAATTGATCCTCGAGGTACACCTTAAATGATTGTCATAAGAGTCATTCGACGTGAAATCGCCAATTAAAACAGGTATTGTCATAGTTAGGTAGAATTCTGGCAGTGCATGTATCGACTGCTTTGTTTTTTCCCGCCTATGCTCTAGGTAACTAATATCACGAGCAACGTTGCGTTGTTGTATAAACAGGGCTGCGCAATTTTAAACAACAAAACGTTATTTTACCATCGTTTGAAAATAAAAATATACTTTTTATAAGATGAGGCATTTACTGTGGAACAGTCATCGGTGACAATTTAAATTGGTCTCGGCTTAAAATATGTTTTAATTGTTTTTTATACTCATATATCATATTCAATTATGATCGATAATTAATTATCGATTACGCCATAACTAGTGTACGCCATAGTGTGTATCAATTGTCAATTTGGCTTGTAAAATAAGTTTTTTTTATGCATTCTGTATCTTTGTTTTGTTTGTGGTTGTACTGAAAGTTGAGAAAATGAGTAAAGATCGTATTAAACATAAGTGTTGTGTTGACAAGTGTCCAAATACATCTAAAAATAAGAAAAACAAATTCTTCAAGTTTCCAGGGACCCGGTTTCGATGGTACCAAAGATACAAATGGATCCTAAGCATCCAAAGGAAAAAGTAAATACTTTAAGAATTTTGTATTGTAAATCTCCACCCTTATTAAACATTTAAATCTTGTGAAAATACTATAAAAAATAACTTATATCTATTTATATACTTTATCTATTGGACAGTTACAGTCAGGAAGGTCCTCATATGGCACTGGGTAATAGCCAAAATGATCAAGGTTAGGAGGATTGGATTACAAGGAAGCTATTGCCATCTTTTTTGTGTAGAACCTTATAACCATGAAGGTAGTCCGAGTGGCAGAACAATCACTTGAAATGATTACCGCCTCCCCTGCGTATTTCTAGACTTATAAATGACTTCTACACATATGCAGTTTAAGCTCATCTATCCTAAGTTTAAAACCCCACAATGAACACTCGGCATACATAGAGTGGTTGTTGTAGCAATCTTTTGGGAAGGCCTGTGTCCAGTGTAGTGGAATTTAATATATTCGGCTGAAATGATAATCCTAAGTTCTTATATTTTTTTGAATATCAGCCACACTATAGATACAGCGTGTATCAACCCACAATCAGTTCTGTAACTAGGAGTTCTGCAGTTTATATGCCATCTCTGGCTTGAGGCTCCTCATAGAACTATTTACCTACTTCACTCTTTATGTGTTGAGGAAGGTGATCTTTGTTCTTTGCATCATGCTCATGAATGGATGATGTTTGTAGTGACTGGTCAGTACACAGTCTAAGGTTTAATTTCAAATAAACCACAAGAGGCACTTTTGAAATGTCAGTATTTATGTTACATGGTTCCAAATTATTGGTCCCATGGAGAAGAGTCAACAAGAAACTCTGTGGATATTCTTTTGAAATAATTGAGATTACAATGTTGATTGATATTAAAGATGGTAAAACCAATAATGAGAAAAATTAAGGTTAATATTTAAAGATTTTATTTGCTATGGCAGTTGACAGCTGACCATTGCAAACGGCACCCAATTGCAAGAATTATGCATGCATCAGCATCACTTAGCTCACAAATATTGTGGGAAATCTAACAACCCAATACATAATGTTGCCACCAGCGAGATATATCAGCGAGTATGACAGAGATAATCCTAGGCAAAAAGGCACAAACAATGTAAATAATAAATACATAATATTAATGACTACCATGATGCTCACAGTCATACGTTTGTATGAATACAATAATGATGCCACAAGAGACAATTTTGTTTATCCTCCTTACATGTCCCTGGAGCAACTTGCGAGAGAATCTGCTATAAATAGTTCAGACTGTTCTTTTTTTCTTCTGTAATACAAAAATAGATTCAAAATCAGCAGCTGGTCTCAATCAGTAAAATTTCGTAAGATATAATACAGTGAAAGTACATAAAATACACTAATCTAGCTGTTCAACTATTTGGAACCGTGCAACTTAAATTCTGACGTTTCATAAGTGCCAATATTTGGTTTATTTGAAATAAAAAACTTTGACTTTGACTTTGACTTTAGTTAGTGATATCATCAGCATCCATCACCTGTCTAATTTTCATTTTGCATTTCAGAGTAAATATTATTGACCAAAGACCAATCAGATATCTTAAGAAGTATATCGTTGGGTTCTACATAATGCCTATCTTTCTAGAATAGAATATAATTGTTTATTCAGTAATAGGGTCCTAACAGACTTTTATACAAGTCATATTAAACTATGGATAGTAATTAGCTTTATGACAACCTGAGAAGAAATGCAGAAGAAATTGGGCTTAGTCTGTTTTGTAAACATTTTGTTATTTTTATCCTTTACAAATAGGTTCTCACAAAGTGTTAGAAGACATATATTAACAGTTATACAATAGAAATGAAATACACTTTGTTTTTAGGGATGCCACAAGCAGGAAAGAAGTAACTCCATATGTCCCTATCAACAACTTAGTGTTGTCGGCGCAGCTGGCGCAGTGGCTAAGCAATTTACTTTCTGTGCTACGTCGCGGGTTCGATCTCCGTACGCCACAAAATACTAGTGTGGGAATCGTGTAACCTATAAATATTCCCAAAAAAAAACATAGGTTGACCGATACTCTGTACATATTTCCAGAATGATCGCTTTCTAGAATTTGCCAAGCTATGTGGTACCACTACTAAACACCAGATGCACCACATACAACAATCCCGAACATTCTGGAAATTACTTTGCCGTAGTACCGCTACTAGAAAACAGATGGCGCCGTGTGCCTTAGTAAAGTAGAACTATCCAGAACACTCAAGTTTCTACATGTTATAGTACCGCTACTATGCACCAGATGGCGCCACGTGTCGCTATTATTTACTGGATCGCGTAACAGTATATTGATATATTTACACAGGTCTCGTAAGGGTTCACGAGGACTCGTTATTATTATATATTGCGCGGATAGCCCTGCCGAGGTCAAGAGAGCTGTGTATGAATTGCGTAGTCACCCAATTTACAAACAAGCTTTTGTGATCAACGCAAACAAAAGGCTTGGATAGATTACTAACAGTATTATAAAATATGAGTCACTAGTTTTGCATTCGCGTCCGTAGTCGATGTACCCCTCGTGAAGCCAAACTACCAATCATGCAAAATCTCGTTTGTAATAAAATAAGTCATCATGTGCAATAATGCTGGAATATGAAAGAAAGAAAGAAAGATTTTGTTGTTGGCACACAATATACAAAGCTACATACATTCTTACAACAACAAAACTACACATTGTGCCAACAACGGGTCTTATTTTAGCAATGACTTTGTTTAATGAAGAGCACAAGTCAAGCGCCTTAGTGACTTCAATTGGGATATTTGTAAAACAAGTTTAAATGTGTTGGTAACTTCTACCTTGTCTGATTTGGGTTTAACTTTTGTTTTTAAAGATAATCCACTGTACTGGGTAACAAATAATTATTTGGCCAGTTTCAGTGTTTGTAAACTTCCATACTGCTCTAAATTAATTCTCAGATGATTCTTTTCTATCTATTCAGCGCTCGTCTACCCACTACTGTGTATAGGCCTCCTCTTTATTACGCCATTTTTACGGGACCTGTTTGTACTTATTTTGCTACTGATTAATTTTAATGTAGAATTTTAACAATAACATCCTTTTCTGTCATCATTTCGGCTGGATAAAGTCCACTGCTGGACACAGGTCTCCCTCAAAGATCACCACAACGACCGACTTCGGTGTGCTGTGTGCTCATTGGGGGGTTTCGTCATAATCGCCACGCTTGGCAGGCGGGTTGGCGATCGCAGTTGAGTTGTTAATGTATTCGAAGGACGCAGGTGCCCAGCCTCCGGCTAATCTCTTAGTCGCCTTTTACGACACTCACCCATCCTTTTAAATAGTTTTGATTAATTTCTAACATATTCGTAAAAAATCGATAAGAAGTACAAACTTTTCCGTATGGTATCCGGATTAAGAATATAGCACTACTCCATGTCCTCCCGTGGAGGTCGTAAAATTCGACTAAGGGAATCTTAACCAGAGGGATGGGCAGCAGCGTCCCATTTGTTGAGTAGTAGCAATTCTGCACTCACCAACTCGCCTGCCAAGCGTGGTGAATATCGGCAAATTCCCCTCCCAAAATGATGACACAATTTAAGCACCGGCTCCCAGTTCCCGGCTGCCCCGCTATTCCTGGCCAAGGTAGCGGCCACGGTAATGGCGGTGCAGGGGTGCTAAGAATCTCCGGACGGGATCCAGCTACTACCCCAAACGAAAATGGTTTTCAAAAAAATCATGGGATCATCAGAAGTCCGAAGAGGGCGAGGACACGACAACCCTGAAATCTGGTAACCTATTGCACTACCGGGAAGGCGACCATCTGTCTCAAGGCGGTGTCGGGTTCCTCGTCCGCAGGTCCCTCATTAACAACATTCTCCTCATTAACAGTTACAATTGAAAGTATGTTGAACAGAGTAGTGTACCTTATCCTCAGAATATCCAAGAGCTATTCGTTGAAGGTCATACAGGTCTACGCACCGACCTCGACACACCCAGATGATGAAGTAGAGAGAGTATGTATGAGGACGTAAGTAGGGCCTCACACACCTCCAAGACACACTTCACTGTTGTGATGGGGGACTTCAGTGTAAAGCTATGCAAACAGGTGGGCCTCAAAATGAACATGGGTAAGACGAAAGTCATGTCAAATGCCCACGTCGTGCTTTGTTTTCGATGTTGCTGATGAGTATGTCTACCTGGGACAAACTGTCCAGCTAGGTAGGTGCAACTTCGAGAAAGAGGTCAATCGTCGAATCCGACTCGGCTGGGGCAGCGTTCGGAAAACTTCGAAACGTCTTTTCGTCAACATTACCGCAATGCCTCAAGACGAAAGTCTTTAACCCGTGTGAGTTACCAGTACAGGTACCAGAGACGTGGTCACTCACAATGGGCCTCATAAGAAAGCTCAAGGTCACTCAGCAAGCTATGCTTGGTATTTCTCTACAAGATCGAATCAGAAGTAACGAGATCCATAGAAAAACTAAAGTTTCAGCTGAGCTGAGCTTGGTGCAGTGGCACTCGATTGCTGCGCTCCGGATCGTGGGTTCGATTCCCGCGCGGAACAAACATTTGTATGATCTGCAGGTAGTTGTTCCAGGTGTGGGTGTATAGAGTATGAAATTTGTTGTTTCAAAATTTATTATTCAGTTTGGTTTTATTATGATCTGACATGTCTTCATAAGATTGTGCACCCATAATTGATTCCCAGGATCATGAGGTTGACAGCAGGTCAACCCTAAACTTTAACATAAAATGTATTAGTCTCCAACCTCATATTAAAACTTTCATAATAAACATTCACATATATAACGCGTTGTACTATAATCTTGTGAGAATGTGCCTCTATAACGATACTTCTGCCTGAACACAGCAACGAGCTGGATGTTTTCAGCCTTGGATTGCCTACTTAGACAAATTATGTCAAAAATTATTTGGATTGTATTGTTAGATTTAGCTTCAGTGTTCACTTGCCTTGAATATCTTCGCATAACACTGTCCTGTATCACAATATATTTCTCTCGCCATGCTGTGTGCATGTTATAGAAACCCTCTTGAATGGAACTTCTTTCTATAAGTATGTATTGACTATATTCTGTTTTGTGTGCTAAGATAATAAAATAAAATGGATTGTGGAGGTGTGTACAAATATTTTCTTATTTTTCCAGTGGATCATCTTGGTTGCCAAATGCTAGTAGTGTTGTTTGTGATGCGCACTTCGTTGGAGGGGAGCCGAGCCAAGACCCAATTCACGAAGACTATACACCTACAATCATACTCCCTATTTCAAATTCAGATGGACTCAGGTATTCATGGACATCCAATTGCCCAAACATCATGCACCTTATCTATGAAAAATTCCGAACAGGAACCATCTAATAGCTTCTACCATCCCGTGAATATCCACTGCTGAATTTGTCCTCCCAACAAACCAGCTCTGCAGGCGGTTTGTTGACTGCAGTATTACTAGCATACGGTAGGATGGTGCACATCCTCTTGATATAATCCTTTGTAGCTTATTAGTGATGCAACGAATCCTATTTACGCATATAAATACTGGTTCTACAAATACGAATACGCTGAATACAATTAGTCAATTTGCCGTGTGGTGCCGGCTCAGAATGCCACCACCCCATCGCCTCCCGTGGGTGTCGTAAAAGTCGACTAAGGGATTGGCCGGAGGATGGGCAGCAGCGTTCTTCGAGTACATTAACAACTCAACTGCGATCGCCAACCCTATTGCCAAGCGTGGCGATTATGGCAAAACCCCCCAATGAGCCCACAACACACCCATATCGGTCGTTGTGGTGGTCTTTGGGGGAGGCCTGTGTCCAGCAGTGGACTTCATTCGGCCGAAATAAAAACACCCAAGGGAGGAGATGGGGTGGTGGTATTTCGACTGGGCGAGTCGTAATTCTTGAGACGCTATCCAATTTAGGTCTTTATGTTTTATATATATATTAGAGCTCCGTGCCTTGTGAACGATTTTTTTCAAACGCAGACGATATTTTAACATCCCCCCCGTACATTATTGAAGCCTGAAAAGATATCACTCCTGCTTTGTTGCACAGCAACATATAAATTGACGATGATTAAATATAGTCCGATAAAAGAAAAACAATTTGTGATTGCTAGAAATCAATTTCAAAAAGTATAAAAAATAAAGGTAGTATCCTAAGAAATGATCTAAACAAATAAATAAAATTGAAGCGTCTGTTTGTAATCTCAAAATACAGCTTTTTACTAAATGCATATAAAAGTATATACGGTACATGTAACAAGGCATGACTGCTTCGGCGGTGCAGGTACCGCATGGTGTGACGCCCTGCCGGGGGCGCGGTCTTTTGCAGATAAAGCGTACACCTCAGCTCCGGCTAGAGGTAAGAAGAAGGACAGCGTGGGGTTATAGCCGGTTATGCCCCTCCGCCCTTCCCAAGGCGGAGGGAGTCATAAAAGATTGATAAAAAAAAAGACTGGTGTAACGCTGGTGATTTATATTGTTATTGTCTATGCCCAGGTGTAGGTCGGTGTCGGTGAAGCAGTTCGCGCTCGAGTACATCAAGTATGACGCGCTCTTGGAGAGGCCCAGCAACGCCAACCTGCACAATGTAAGTTATTACTTTTAAAAATAACTTGACATTTCACTTGACGCATTGCATTTATTTATGTTATTTACTTATAGTTAATAAATTCACATTTGTCTTACTCATTTAAAAAGTATATTTTAAATGTTATTATTTACTTATATTTAATATTATTCTTGTGACATCAAATTATAATATTCTTCCAAAACTGTAAATGTGTGAGCATTATGTAGGCATAATTTTATATGTTTAGTACTTATTTTGATTGTGTCTTTTGCCTGTCTTTTGTCATGCTCACTAAAATGTCTTGCTGGCGGTGGCGTTGTGTATCGGGGCGTTCGGTTCCCTACGATATGGTTGAGCTAAGCGATGCTGATGCATGCGTCATGCCCGTGAAAGGGTTCCGTCTGTTGGGACTGGTCAGTCATTAACTGCCACGGCAAATAAATTATTATTATGGTATGTTCCATCTTTAGACATTGACCTACACTTTCTCGGTATATGTTGTACAATCATTTTTGTATCAATCAGCATTGTAATCTCAATTATTTTAAAAGAGTATCCATGGAGTTTCTTGCCGGCTCTTCTCCACGAGATCAACTATTTGGAACCGTGCAACTTAGATTCGGACGTTTCATAAGTGCCAATATTTGGTTTCATCATTTCGGCCGAATGAAGTCCACTGCTGGACACAGGCCTCCCCCAAAGAATACAACAACGATCGATATGGGTGTGTTGTGGGCTCATTGGGGGGTTTTATACCTCATTACGTCGTGACATTGGGCCAAGGGCAATAAGAATGCATGTATACTCACGCTCCAACCCCGCTGATGACCACGGGAGGTTACTCCGAGAGCGCGTCACAGGTAATGTACTACCCACATGAGTATTATGATGATAAGTCAAAGTCAAAGTTTTTTATTTCAGATAAACCAAATATGCCATGTGGTGCCGGCTACGAATAGCACCAACCCATCTCATCCCGTGGGTGTCGTAAAAGGTGACTAAGGGATTAGTCGGAGGATGGGCAGCGTCCTCCGAATACATTAACAACTCAACTGCGATCGCCAACCCGTCGGCCAAGCGAGGCGATTAAGGCAAAACCCCCCAATGAGTACACAACACACCGATATCGGTCCTTGGGGGAAGCCTGTGTCCAGCAGTGGACTCTATTCGGCCGAAATGATGAGTCTTTTGCTCAGCAGTGGATGTCCTTAGGCTGATATGATGATGATGAAGGTGAACGCAGTAATACAGTCCAAGTTCAATCAACGGTTTACCGTTGTATATGTCACGTCTAGACTAGTTACTGTGCGTATTTTGTACTAGACTCGAGGTTTCGAGGCGAGGAGGCAATTCAATTCAATTCAATTCAATTTATTCATTTGCGAAAATGGGTTTTACATAAGTTGTTACATAATTTAAATAAGTATCACCATAATCAGCCTTTCAGCATGCAAAGATCATTTAGATCACATAAAATACAATGCAAATACAAATATAATATTAATATTAATCAATTTGCTCGTATTACATATAGCAGATTCAAAATGTCAAACTATAATGTCATAATCACAATAAAAACTTAGGAACAAACAATTAATAGAAATGTCATAGATAACGAAACTAGAGGTCAATTCTACATACACATTATGAGGAAATAAATACAATTTAGTACTACAGTAATTTGTCTGTCAGATATTCTGTAATTGAGTAGTAACTTTTTTGAATAAGTAATATTTTTACATTTTTCTTAAACATATAAAAATTTGACATTGCAAGTATTCTATTTGGTAAATGGTTATAGACTCGCGGGGCCATGCAAAACACACTGTTACTCAGTAATGAAGTTTTGTTTGACGGAAGACGTATTTTTAGGTTAAGCCTTCGACTACTTAATTTCTCGAACATATTTATATGACATCGTGTAAATAGCACTACTTCGAGGATATAAATACAAGGAAGTGTAAGTAAGTTAAGCTGAATGAAAAAGGGTTTACAACTTTCAATTTGTTGCAGTTTACACATTGCTCTTATACATCTCTTCTGTGCTTTGAATGCTACTTCTTTTCTCGTAGAATTGCCCCAGAACATAACGCCATAACTTAAGAGGGGTGTAACATGACCGTGATACGCTGTTAAGACTGTTGATGTACTGACAGTTTTCTCTAATATATACAATGCATAGGAGAATTGGTTGAGCTTCGAAACCAATGCGTCTATTTGTGAGGTCCAGTTTAAATTACAGTCAATGTTAATACCTAAAAATGTTGTTTTGTCAACTTCTTCAATTCTATGTCCCAAATAGTTAATGTCAATATTAGTCAATTTATTCACTCTATTCCGAAATATCATAAAATTAGTTTTACCAAGATTCATTTTCAAATTATTTAATGTCAACCACTCAATGATATTATATAAAGTGTTATTTATGTCCTGTTCTATTTGTAATTTATCATTTCCAGTAAATACAACCGTACTGTCATCAGCGAATAATATTGTTTTTTGATTTATTATTTTTGGCAGATCATTTATATATATATTAAATAATAGTGGTCCGAGCACACTTCCCTGTGGGACTCCAAAGATTACTCTTCTGTATACGGATGAGTAATTGGCTACCTTTTTCACTATGGGACATATTTTTGTAATTTGGGTTGATTGAGTTCTATTACTGAGGTAAGACTTTATTAAATCTAGTATATTTCCTCGAACCCCGTACGCATACAGCTTGTCTAATAGTATTTTATGATCGACATGATCGTACGCTTTTGTTAAATCCATGAAGAGTGCACATGACTGATTGCCCTTGTCTATATTTGTAGTGACTGTATTGAGAAAACTGTGTGCTGCCATATTAATACCTTTATTTTTCCTAAAGCCATACTGTTCAATAGTAAACAAGTTATTAACTTCGAAAAAGTTGTAAATACCGTCATAAATCACCTTTTCAAATATTTTTGAAATGACAGGCACAAGCGCAATGGGCCGATAGCAAGTCATGTTGTGTTTGTCATTCTTCTTAAACAGTGGCTTAATTATTGTTAATTTTAATTTTTCTGGAAATATGCCGTGTAGAATGCATAAATTTACCAGATGGCTAATTATATATGACAGTTTTGTTGATACACTTTTGAGTATTTTTGTTGATATTTCATCATAACCAGTACTTTCAGTATTCTTTAAATTTACTATTATTTTAATAATATCACTAGGAATTGTCGGTTGCATAAATATAGATTTATGATTATTTGCAATAGTCATATTACATTGATTAGAATTTAACTTGGTTATTTGATTAATGAAGAAGTTGTTAAATGCATTTGCTATTTGTTTAGGATTACTGATCATATTACTCTCTACACATATTTGTTGAATTTGTTCTTTAATATTATTTAATTTATTATTGTTTATAATATTCCAGGTAGCTTTGCACTTATTTGGAGCATTGTTTATATAGTCCATGTTACGAGATTTTTGAGTCAATTTGGTTACCTTATTAGGTATAGGCATTTTGGTATTGTTTATTTATATACACTTTATTGTACACCAGGTAACAAAAATAAGGAAAAACATAGGTACACAGTAGCTAATGCACAATGGCCGGTCTTATGGCACACAGCGATCTCTTCCAGACAACCTTTGGATGGATATATGTGACATAGGAACGAGATAACGGGCAGTCTAGGTGTACATGTAGAATGTTATACATACTTGATATTACACAAATATCATAAATAAAATACATAACAATGTTATATATATAAGGTCTTACTTTATTAATGGAAAATATTTGAGGAGGTTAATCTATAGGTTGCAACGATGCGTTTTAGCAAAAAAATAAACATAACATCAACCTTTATTTAATACATATTCAAAATTAATTTAAATAATTCATGTTTCCGTTTGCATGAAAAGCGCCACCTACACCCACCAGAATTCACCACCTAAAAACTGTACGTAGCTATGACTATTATGTCCTATAAATACTGTGGTACTGTCACCGAACAACGCACAAACAGTAACACCAAAACATGTTTGAGAATAGACCGGTCGAACAACAATGTGGTTGTTTAGTAGCCCATCAGTGTGTGTGATACTCGAAATGAATTCAAAATATTTTCTATTATTAAATTAAGACCCTATATACTAATAGATATTGTATGCAAATCAGAATATTGAAAAGAAATGAGTGAGAAATAGAAAATTATTATGAAAGATAATATTCCTTCACTAGGTTTTTAAATACTGGCAGTGATTGCGCACGTCGCACAGGAAGCGGTAATGCATTCCATAGCCGAACAGCCTGGACGGTAAACGATTTGTCAACGAAATTCGTTGAATCCATAGGGATTTTTAATTTCAGATTCTTAGATGATCTCAAATTCTTCGAATGTGTCTCGCTCAGGAACTCAAAACGTTCTTTAAGATAAAAGAGGGTGGAAGGATTGAAAAGCACATTGTGTAGTAGTGAAAGTATATGGGTATTCCGGCGAAGACGAATAGGTAGCCATTTGAGCGTAATACGAAATTCAGAAACATGATCATATTTGCGTAGCCCAAATATAAATCTTATAGGCGACGCACCACACACATTATTATATTATGTTTTACTTACCTTTTTAGTTGATAAGATAAATATTAATGGTATTCATATTCAGAGTCTGAACATATTATATTTGTCCGCATACCTATTTCTTATAATAAATACGAGCGCGGCCGAAGGACCTATATTCACGTAAGAAACCTTACTTAATTACCGGGTCACACGCGCCCGCCAATCAGTCAACAACTACAACAAAAGTCCGTGTTTTAATTATATCGCCTACAAATCTTATACAAAGGTTTTGAAGACGCTCAAGCTTATCAAACTGGGTTACAGTGAGATCAAGATGTTTACGTCAATGGTTAACGTTAAACCGTTTAGTGTACAGTCGGCGTTGTTCTAGGAGCACCGCAAGTGCGCGTACCTGATGCTGGCGCGCGCGCTCCGCATCAGCGTGCCCATGGCGCGGTCCTGGGAGCGCCGCTTCCGGGACTACTTCGAGAACAAGGTCAGCTCCTTACCAACCGCATCATACGACGTGTGCCTCGGGTCCCTTCCCGTGGTGCTGTGAAAGGAGACCACCAGGGATTTTCAAACTAAAACCTCATTCCTCTCGGTAGCAAAACGGAATTCTGTAATAGTAAATATACAATAGTTCACCACCAAACTGTGACTTCAGATGACGTCAATCCCGCTAGGTACTTTTGATTCTTGTTTTCTGTGTTTGTTATTCGTGTGATAATTGCTTTAGTATAAATGTTGGTAATGACGTAAAGTGTCTGTTTAGATGACGACATTGGCTAACCAGGGCAAGACAAAACTTACTCCAGATGAAGACACGCCTCAGTGGGTGATGACAGTTGAGGCGAGACTGCACACCCTCCGCGGTATCAATACGAAGCAGGTCAGTGTTACAAATACAGGACGTCCGTGTGGTGTGTGGTGCGGATAAGAATATTGCACCACTCCATCTGTTCTCATGGATGTCTTAAAAAGCTACTAAGGGACTCTAGACCAGAGGGATCGCAGCGTCCCTTTTGTGTAACAGTAGTCATGCCAAGCGTGGTGAGGACTGGCAAGTGCCCCCCAAAATGATGGCGCAATTGTGGAAATTTAGGGGAGGCCTTTGTACTGCAGTGGACGTCTTATGTAGTTATGGCTGATATGATAATGATGAAATACAAGACAAAACTAACTCGAAATGCGCACGCGTCGGTCTACTTCTATTAAGCGTAGGATTTTTGAAGCAAGACCGCACAAAATGATCAAGTAGCTTTCGAGCAACACGCAATGCATGTAGTGGTGAGTTATAGTGCGCATACGCATAGGTAAGTAGGAAATGAATTCGCTAAACTGTTCTTGTTATGTATTAATTGTAGCAACACAGAAATAAAAAACCCGCGAGCCAAACTAACCCGACACTATACCGAGGATATCCTAGACATCAGCGACTAGGAGACGAGATTAGGTTGGCCTTGAAACAGCTTAAAAATAACAAGGCGCCTGGTGGGGACGGAATTATGGCAGAGCTTCTGAAAGCGGGTGGCACAGCGGTAGTTAAAGTCCTTCAGAAGCTATTCAATTCCGTCTTACTCGAGGGCACAACGCCGGAAGCGTGGAACAGAGGTGATGTGGTGCTCTTCTTCAAAAATGGTGAGAACACCCTATTGCAGAATTACAGACCCATCTCGCTTCTGAGCCATGTTTATAAGCTGTTTTCAAGGGTCATCACGAATTGTCTCGAGCGCAGATTTGATGACTTCCAGCCTCCCGAACAAGCCGGTTTCCGAAACGGCTTTAGTACCTTAGACCACATTCATACGCTGCGATAGATTATACAGACCGAGGAGTATAATCAGCCACTATGCTCAGTGTTTGAGGACTATGAGAAAGCTTTCGATTCGATCGAAACATGAGCGGTGCTGCAGTTTCTGCAGCGTTGCCACATTGACTATCGATGTTGAAGTGCTTATACAGAAACGCCACGATGTCGGTCCGAGTACATGAACAGAGCACGGGGCCAATATTAATATTATTGCGGAGAGGTGTGAGACACTCACCTTCGATTAGCCGACGACATCGTAGTCATGGCAGAATCGCCGCAAGAGCTCAACGCAATGCTCGATGATCTCAATAGTTTCACAACCCATTCGGCCTTTAAATGAACATGGGCAAGACGAAAGTCATGTCAAAAGCTCATGTAGTGCCCATCACAATATCCGTTGGGAGCTTTGTTCTCGAAGTTGCCGACATGTCTACCTGGGACAAATTGTCCAGTTAGGTATTCTATTCTATTGTTGGCTCCCACGGGGTCAGCATCAGCCGAACGCACTTCAACCCTATTGGATCCATTGTGTTGCCCAAAGCCCTGCACTACTCCTCCGCTGGCAAATCCAGAAGTCCCTGTAGGTACTTCGCAATCGTACCTGCCTGGAGCCGTGCAAAATCATTAGGTAATGGATAAGCCATTCCTAGATGTTTTGTCCAGTTAGGTAGGTCAAACTTCGAGAAAGAGGTCAATTGTCGAATCCGACTCGGCTGGGCAGCGTTCGTGAAACTTCCCGATGTCTTTTCGTCAACAATACTGCACTACCTGAAGACGAAAGTCTTTAACCAGTGTGCGTTACAAGCGATGATATATGGCGTCGAGACGTGGTCACTCATAATGAGCCTCGTAAGAAAGCTCAAGGTCACTCGAGTGAGCTATGGAGAGAGCTATGCTTGGTATTTCTCTAGGAGATCGAATCGGAAATGAGGAGATCCGTAGAAGAACTAAAGTTGCCGATATAGCTGAAAGGGTATGTAAAGCTGAAGTGGCAATTGGCAGGGCAGATTGTTCGGAGTACTGATGGCCGTTGGGGCAAAAAGGTTTTCGAGTGGAGACCGCGCACCGAAAACGCAGCGTAGGATGACCTTCAACGAGATGGACGGATGATCTGGTGAAGGTCGCCGGTGGGCTGGTGGGAGTTGTTCGTCGTCGTCCATCAGACTGTTGTCACCAACCGGTCGTTGTTGAAATCTATGGGGAGACCTTTGTTCAGCAGTGGTCCTCCTTACTATATATGATGACATCTAATTTATTGAGAATCCTTCTTTTAGAAGATGATTTCATTTACTTATGGTAAAAATTATGGTGACGGGAGGCTCCTGTATTTTTGGTACATTTCGCATACTTACATACATAAATCTCACATGCACAAACATTTGTAGATCAGACAAATATTCGTTCCATGCGAGCGTGAAGTCCAAAGCTGTGGGATGCAGACCTTGACCTTAGACCTAGCAGCAGCAATAAATCTCCCTCCCAGATTAAAATCCTGGACCGCTAGTCAAAGTGTCCGTCCGCGCAGAGCCGGGCGAGCCGCGGGGCGGCGGGCCCGCTGTCGCCGGGCGGCGTGGTGGCGGCACTGTGGGCGGCGGCCAGGGCCCGCGGCTCGCTGTGCTGCACACCGCTGTACAGCGAGGTGCGCCGCGCGCTGCGCCTGCCCACGGGGCTCAACGACCTGCACGCCGTGTGGTACGTCGCCTGCTCTCTGTTGGCACTAGCTGCAACGTGCGGCACTACTGTCCAGCCTCCGGCTAACTCCATATTCGCCTTTCGACATTGAGAATGGCCGTCGAGAAAAGTTCTCCCACGCCGAAATGCAGTAAGAAAGAAGAAATTACGCCAAATCATCGTTTTCGGTAAAGATCTATGCATCTAAGCGTTCCCGGACACGTCCCGTAAGTACTTTGAGATGTGTTCCAAGTCAGGATGTAGTCAAGGTCGACACGACATATTTTACATTATTAGCCCATTATATACATTGGCAATTACAAGTTTGTGAATTCGTGCCAAGACAACTGCGAGCTTTAAGGGAAAGTAATTACGTAGTAAGTTGGGATTGAGTGGACGTAAAAAATGTGACACTTTTAATTTTGGCAACGTTACAAGTAGGTTATTACTCAAACATGACAATATATTTGAGAGCATTTTCCGCATCACCCCGAACATCATCATCCCACGTTTTACCAAGAATGAGATTGCGGTGCCGTCTGCATAAGCAAATTATTCACAATTAGATATGCTCATCTGACATTGTGCGTTTGCATAAATTAGAAAAAGTGTAGGACCAAAGTATGCTACCTTGTGGCACCCAAAATCCACTGAGATGAATATTGTCACTACGGTGCGATTATATTATTGTATACATTGACTTCGTCCTGTAAGGTAAAGGTATTTAAATATGTTTAGGGCCACATCTCTAATTCCCTTGTAGCACGTTTTTTTCCGAAGGATAGTGACGGAGACTTTACCAAATGTTTTCGGTATATCCAAAAAAAGGCCTAGTGGTTTAGTTTTATTATCTAAGAATTTTATTATGCTGTTGGTAAGGCCCAGAACAACATTCTCTGTGGATTAATGCTTTCTAAATCCATACTGCTTTTTCGCAAGCACGCCATTTAAGGCTTAGTTAATGTAGGGCCTTTTCGAAGATCATGTAAGAACAGATATGAGCCCATAGTTGGTGACACTGTCACTGTGACCTCCCTTATGAATGGGGTGTACCCGTGCTCTTTTAAATATATCAAATGTGTGTAAAGTGTAATAACACTTTAATATATATAATAAAAGTTATTATTAAAATAAAATTAGATGCGTCATTTTTCATATTCGTTTGCAATTACCTTATCGTCGGCGTTTTCTAAATCATTACTTTCATTTAAATTTTTTCCACCGCGGCGAATGCACGCCACTATTTGCAATTTTCATTTAAATAAATTATAATGTAAACACTATCAAATCTTGACTAGAAGATATACAAATAGAAGCAGAAGTTTTATTCGCCTACAAGACCCTATCTTCAACAGATGTTACTCGTAGGTATTATAAATATCAGAGATCTGAGCTCGAAATAATGAACATATTTGAATAATTGTCACTTGTATTGAAATAAATAGACGGATACGTCCGCACACACGATTAGTAAAATTAAGTCTGATTGAGTCTAGACATTTCTCAAGTTGAGAAAAAAATCTGTTTCAAATTCATTTCAAATTTTGGAGTGTCATGATTAACCCCATTTATCAAGGTCTGTAACAGCTTGAAAGTAATACATGATTGTAATTATTAATTTTGTTAAACAAATTTTTCTCGTTTTGAGTTTTTTGCGTACTACAATATACTCTTTTTTGTAGGACCTGCAGTCTAATTGTTAATTTATTATTCGTAGTAAAGGGGACGGACTGAAAACCAGCGTTGACCAGTGCGTGGTTTAATCACTGGGCACTGCCAACATTGCTGAGTCCGTTCCTTTACCATACTACACAAAATTTGATGTATCTTTTGTTTTAATTTTATAATTATGTGTGTGTGGTAATAAATTATCTTTTATCTTTATCTTTATCTTGTTATGGAGAGCGAAAAAGACAAAAAAATATGTTTCGATTTAATTGATTAAAATGATGTAATTTTCAGAAATTGTGATAAGTGCAGTATTTTATTGTGATATTTGCACAGGGTGACAGCGCAACGCGTGTCGTTGGAACAAGTGATGTGCGCGGGCCGCGCCGGGGACCAGCCCGCGGCCGTGCCCCGCGACGCGGCCCGCGTGGCCGACCTCGTGCTGCTGCACACGGACGTGGACGTGCACCGGCTCGTCACCGACGTGAGTACGGCGTCGTGCGCTACGCTGCGATATCTAACTCTATACTTATCAGTTTAAGGTTTAATATTGCTTATCCTCTGTACTAACTAAGTGTCAGTGATTATACAAGTTGAGTCGAAATGTTTTAAGAAAAAATAACCAAAATAGGTAGCTCCTTTCACTATCAATTGCAATAAATACATAAAAAATAAGAAAGCTGCAGGTGGTAGATTACGCTACGCACCGAACTCGGTTAAATGACTAAGTTTGTCCTGTGTATCTTGTGTGTGCGGGTCACAGACAACCCCCCTTTTTTCTTTTTATTATCCTGGTGGAAATACATCATTTACTTCCTCCGTCCCGGGGAAGGGTGGAGGGGCATGCCGAATCGTACCAAAAAACCAACGGAGCGTCATCTTCGGCACCGACGGGGCTTAAAGTAGTCGTACATTAGGGCCGCCCATTGGTGCCACGCCTTTAGGCATATCTCGGAGGGGATGACAGTAAGGTGGTCACCCCCTCTAGCAGAAAAGAGTGACAAAAAGGCCACCCCTCAGCCATTTCTCGGGGGGATTGTAAACTATCCCCGAAAGACTCGCCCTGCGCTTTGCTGCACACGTAAATCTAGGTAAATCACATTGAGAGGACCAGTCTAACTGAGCTCAAGTCATAATGGATTTAAATAGCAATAAATAAAAGGTTAAGTGTCATGCGTCGATGTCTTTTTGTCAAGTCCCTTTCCTGCATTTCACGAATTTGAATAGTTGTCTCTTTCTTACAAAATGGCGAATAAACTTAGTGTTTTGCAACATTACGTTTAAGATATTATCGAATGTAAGTAACAAAATGTATCGCTAAAAATACTTCATACAGACATATTTTATGTAAATAGTAGCAGTAGTAGTTTATATTACAAAGGGCCATGTTTCCCTTTAATTTATATGAATTTCGTATATTTTAGGCTTTCTAAAGATCTTGATAGGAAACAGAAATGAGTGGATTCAATTTGTCGCGGAGCGGAATGGTTTAGTACCAAGAATACTTATTTGTTCCATATGTTTTTGTGGAAAGATATTTTTATACACATCTTTAAAAGTGTTTTATGGTAGCTTCAGTTTCTTTTTTAATTTATCGATTACTATTCATTACTGTCACTACGGTTGGTGCATTAAGGTACCTTTGAAATAGCCAATCATATCGCTCTCCCCGCAACCCGTGCTTTCCGCCAAATTTTGTGGATATAAAACAACATTTTCAGCATGCGGTATCTACTAAGGGGAGGTCGTGGCAGCGCGCATCATAAAATATTACAAATATTACTAGACCATTTTTATGTTATTAAGGTTTTTTATGCAACTCAGTGACGACAGTGCCTTTTAAACCTGAACACTAACTATTTGACGCCACGGTTGGTGCAGTGGTTGATACAGTCGACTGATGCGCTCCGGGACGTGGGTTCGATTCCCGCACGGAACAAATATTTGCACGATCTGCAGGTAGTTGTTCCGGGTATGGGTGTATTGTGTGTGGAACTCATGTCTGTAAACGCACCCACGACACAGGAGAAATCCTAGTGTGGGGGAACGCTTAAAAAAGAAACTAATAAAACAATTTTAAACGGATTAAATCGCGTGTATTTATTTATTGAGTTTTGTTTTTTCTGACGTTTCGAACACTTTGCAGGGTTCGTGGTCGCAGGATGACTAAGGTGACAAGCTTCGTTACAGATTTAAAAAGTTATTTTATCTACCGTACAAAACTAATCAAAAATTGTTTCGATGCACGCAGTAATCACTCACAGTGTCTTGATGTTTTTAGTGCGGTATGTTGTTTGAGATTTTAATATACAATAACTGGATTCCAAGCAGGTGGTACGTGCCAACCACCTTCCCTATTAAAATTAGGGTGTTGTTTTAATTTCAATAGCCTCACGAAACGTTCTTGGTACATATCGGTTCTCTTTCGCGAGGACTTGAAGTTGATCAAAACGAAGATAATGGTTAGGTTTGCCTAAGGCATGTTCACACACTGCAGACTTTGTGGAGCGTCTATGTTTGATGTCAGCTATGTGTTCTTTAATTCTGGTGGCTATACTACGCTTTGTTTGCCCTATGTATGATAAACCACAATCACAGTCAATCTTGTAGACCCCTGCATCTTGTAAAGGTATGTGACATTTCACCGGTTTGAGAAGTTGGCTGATCTTCTTGGCAACCCATGTATGACAGTCAAAAATCAATAACACACGCGATTTAATCCGTTTAAAATTGTTTTATTACAACGTGTAGTAATCGCGACCACTAACGTTTGCACGTACTGCTTGGCGCCACAGTGACTGGATTGTTATTGTCTGCACAGGAAAGTCTGTCGCTGTACGAGGAGTCGGCGGCGCTGTACCGCCTGTGGCAGCTGGCGCGGCGCCACCGCCTGGAGGACGCGGCGCCGCGCCGCTCGCGCGTGCGCGCCCAGCGGTGGGCGCGGGCGCGCGCGGACTACGTGCTCGGGTATGTGCGCTCCGTATGCTGCCGGCAATTGGGGAGAGCACACCCACAGCGATCGGCGGGAATGCCCTATTTTGCTTCTGAGACTATGGGTGTTTCTGAAGAGACGCCCAAAGTATTTCACACTACCAGTGCGATTGAGCTTCCACCAGGTCTTCAGCTTCCTGAAGGAGACCCAGTGAGGGCTGATCTGTAAAGCAGTAATGGCTTTATTCGCCACCCTCCTTCAGTAGAAACGCTGATTTGTGGTGTACGATGTAATCAGAGCGGGACCCTGAATGTGCTATGCACGTGATTTATAAGCACGCACTACACTATTTACGAATCATCACACACGTGTGCGTCAGATGTGAATTCTACAATATCTTTACACTGTTGTCGACCCAAAAAATTATTTGAGTCATTGGAAGTCCGTGTGTTAGCTTTAAAAATATAAAAAGAAGTATTCGAATAGCGTTCCCTTAGTTATCTACCAATGTATATGCACACTATCATACTGGTAGTAACCAGTACGATAGTGAGTCAAAAACCTCACTTTTTTATATGAGTTGAAAACTATAAGAGTAATACTTTTGCTGTTACTTCGGCGCAACATTTCTGTGGCTCATCTGAGCCCATGAGTAAGACAGACAATCACTGTAAATGTTAACTCACGAGGACCCCCCCGCAGCGGGCGCGAGGCGTCGCTGGTGGTGCTGCAGCGGCGCTGGCACGAGCTCAAGCTGCAGGCGCGGGCCCGCCTGGCCGCCCACTGCAGGCGCTCCGGCTCCGCCCCGCCCCTCGCCCCGCCCACTGGCCAGCTGGAGGCCCCGCCCCCCGACACCACCCCGTTGCCGGCGCCCTTGCACCTTGATATACTTAAACGGTCAGTAAAGTACTGCATGACAGCTGTTCATATTATGAATCAGTAATGCTGAGGCCACACTAACGTTAAACGCCATTTATTATCGCGTTAATAGACGACGACGACTTATCGCGATAATTTGTAATGGCATTCATAATGCCTTTAGACGTTAGCTCGGGTGACGGTCTTGTCAGTATGCCCCGGGAGTGCGATGGTAGTGTACGTGTTTGTTTCCCGCCCGAAGCAACTGTTGATCGATGATGAGTAAGGCTTGTAATCAGTATTAATTATTTCGTGACTATGGAATGGACAAATGAAAAAGTCGTTGAGACACTCATCAAATAATACAATCTAGCAGCTTCAACCGCCATTGTGAAAATAATGTATAGAATAACGCGATTTATCGACTTTTAGGCGTTAAATCAAGGTGTGGCCAGTCAATTTGTAATTTGTTACTACTTTTTGCTTGTTTATTATTATATCACCGGCGGGAGACGCCATTACGTCACCAGGTCGTCACTGAAAACCAGTGCTATTCGTGTTACTGCGACACCAATGGTAATGAACTGAGCGACGCCCATTTCTTTGCACACGGGGGAAACACTTGAACACATGTGTAAAATTTTCCGAATTATTTTTAGGATTACTGCTTTAGAGTGAGAATCGTTTGTTATTGTTTTCTATGGTCTATGTTTGGACTAGATCATACATAATACGCTAACTGGATTCCAAGTCCTTTGGCCAAACGAGAGTTGGTCTATTCCAGTGTAGCCAACTTGTAGAATTGTGAAGTGTCAGACACAGTGTGACAAACAATGTGGAATTGTTGTCTGCACTGTATTTTTATTGTATGTACCACTGACCACTTCTGACATTTTTATATAGCTGATTCTATTGTTGGTACTTTGTTGTCTATGCTTTCAAATGTATTATTATTGTGTTCCTTTGATTTTTTTTTAATACTATTGCTGTCCCTATTGTGCAAAGAATAAATTACTTTGCTTTCTTTCTTTCTTTCTTTCTTTCTCTTTCAATTTAACACATTATTTTGTAGAATATTTTTGCCTCAGTCTATCGTCTGAGAGCAAATGCCGAAAGAAACAAGTCAGGGACGGTTCACACCAAAGCTATAGTTATCCACCGACTGAGCACGCCCACTGTAAATCCTAGTGTGATCGTGAAGCGATCGTATTGTATCATATCAGCCAAAAACCGTCCACTGCTGAACAAAAGCCTCCCATAAGGCGACCGGCTACATGCCTCGTGTAATTTTTGGGAAAAATTTGCCCACCAAACTTAGCAGGTGGGTTGGTGACCCCTCCGAGGTGTGCCAAAAGGCATGGGCACCAATGGGCGGCTCTAGTATGATCTTACGAGGACCTGGAGCTCCCCTTCGGTGCCAAAGATGACCGCTCCAGTGGTTTAAGCGGGTAGGAGCGCAGTCCCTTCGCCCTTCCCTGGGGCGAAGGAAGTTCGTGATGAATTTCAACTGGGGACCAACAAAAAATGTTGGGTTGGTAAGCGCAGAATGACTACCACAGACAGGACGCTGCTGCCATCACTCAGGTTTAGAGTCTTAGTCGCCTTTTATAACATCCACGGGAGGAAATGGAATGGTGCTCTATTATTAATCCGAACATCGTTGAAAGCGTATGTTAAATAATCAAATCGCGTAGCTTTAGCTCACATTCGGCGGCTGACGAGCGTTACGTTTGGTGTGAACCGTGCCTTAGTTTTGTAAGGTACTTGAAACAGGTCTTTATGCACAGGTACCCGCACATAGCGACCTCTCCCTTGGTGAGCTGGAGGCAGGCCGTCGCAGAAGGACTCGTCATCACCGAGCCGCTGGTAACTTATTAAAAAATATGAAATGTAACACTTAAAGGGCCAAGGGCCCGTTACATACCGCCCGCCCACAACGCCCGCTAGCGACTTTCAGGTCGACTGTCCCCTGTCGCAGGCCTCCCGCCACATCCTCCGGTGCGCGGCCTTCACTCGAGAACCTTTGTGCCCCAACGGCCATCAGTTCTACGAGCAATGTGCCCCGCCCATTGCCACTTCAGTTTACTTATCCTTTCAGCTATATACAATAGATAATATTATATATTTAGTTTGACGGCACGTTTGGAGCAGTGGCAGATACAGTCGTCTGCTGCCGTTCCGGGTCGCGGGTTCGATTCCCGCACGGAACTAATTTGTATGATCTGCAGGTAGTTGTTCTGGGTCTTGGTGTATTGAGTGTGGAATTTACTCACGACACCGGGCTATGTAAAAAAAAAAAACCTACAATACAAGCTCACGACGATCAGCGTCGGTCCATGTTCCGTAGTCGACGTTCACGGGCCTATTGGCCGCTGTGTTCCCGCTGGCTTACTCATCGGCCTCGTGCCTGACGAGTAGAACTTGAATGCTTGTACGTTCCAGGAAAACTCCGAGGAAGAACTGGATCTGGACACCAATGATCCCTCTGGCCAAGAATCTGAAAGTGCTGAACCTGAAAATGCAAAACATGAAAGTGCAGAGACTGACGCTGCGGTTACAGAACTTAGGATGGAAGACGAGGCAGTATGCAGCTCGCACGCAGTGGTTAAAGATCTCTCGCAGCCATATCACTGTTGTATGTTAACATTATTATTTAAACTGTATTTTATGAAATTAAAATACTTTTTAAATGATTAAAATACTTTTTACCTGATTCTCAGTAGTGGTTTCAGTAAAAATCATTTAATTTAATTTTAATAATTTAATTTAATTCATTTTTAATCCTTAGGAATTTATGATGCCGATGCTGGGTTAGCACCCGGCATCGGCTTTGACACAGAGTGAGAAACATAATATATTAATTATATGAGCCTGTAACTTTACAGTCACGATCTTTAATATGTGACCCATTTAAGGTTGAATATCGTACAGCAAACGTATATCATGAGAGCCATAACACAAAAAGGCGCAATTTCACGCGATAAGACATTTAAACGTCTTTGATACGATTGATTTGGAGCTTTCGACCTTATTGCATATGAGTGTTCTCATAACAAATCTAGGAAATGGGTCCATATTGTAGTTCGTGACTATGCACTGTAAAGAGCTTTTTTCTGCAACCCAGTGACTTGACCAGCAAGTAAGCACCCTGCACTCGTCACTTCGAGAAATTCGTTATTTAGTCTCTTATGCCCAGTATTATCCCCAGCTATAGTGCACTTCAAACCGGAATTCTTAGCTATTTGTCAAATTCGTTATTTTGGATATTATAAATACAATTATTATTAATTTGGTATTTGAATGGTTACGGACTGCCCCAGGCATCGATTCAGGGAGACCGCAGATCAGCCCAGTTTCTCTGCGGCAGGAGACTCCCTAGCTCATCAAGCAATTAATACATACATTATTTTTACAGCCCCTGAAAACAGTACCGTGGACGAGACGAGACGAGACGAGGTTGAGCCTCAGAAACCCTCCGAGAGCAGTCAAGGTACACTCTCACAACACATAGGCGATGTATCAGACGTTAACACTACCGCCAGATACATATGAGTATATTACAAATAATGTTTCCAACCTAATTAAAGAGTTTATTAAGTGGTCATCATTTCGGCCGAATGAAGTCCACTGCTGGACACAGGCCTCCCCCAAAGATCACCACAACCACCGATATGGATGTGTTGTGGGCTCATTGGGGGGTTTCGCCATAATCGCCACGCTTGGCAGGCGGGTTGGCGATCGCAGTTGAGTTGTTAATGTACTCGAAGGACGCTGCTGCCCATCCTCCGGCCAATCCCTTAGTCGACTTTTACGACACCCATGGGAAGAGATGGGGTGGTGGCATTCTGAGCCGGCACCACATTAAGTGGTAGTACAGTTAAATGTAAAGGGCTCCACTGTGGTGGTAATACACCCCTGCTTAATTCGCCTGCCCTAACAACTATTGTGTGACTGTAGTGATCTGTGTGGAGGAACAACCAGTGAATTCGGAACACAAGGCATTCTAACTTAAGCTTTAGGCCGGCAACGCATCAGTAATCACTAATTAGCTATTGTCTATGGGTAAGGATTGCCGTACCAATCATATAAAATAACTAACTCTGCGACATTAAGTAGTAAGCAAATGTAGTGGTAATTATGCGCGAACACCTCGGCACCGGTCCGGCCGCGGTGTCCTCCTGGGAGCTATCGTGGGACCGCGAGCGGTGAGGGGAGGCCAGACCTTGAGTTCACATGAGATCGAGATTTTACGATTGTTGTTGTGACATAACAATTTTCTTTAAATTGTAAATATATTTTGTATTTCTTAGGCTATTTATTATAGTCACATTATATGTAGATGTACGAATACTTTTTTTTAAACGTTGCCCCACATTAGGATTTTTCTGTCGTGGTGCGTTTACAAACACAAATTCCACACACAATATTTGTTCCGTGCGGGAATCGAACCCACGACCCGGTGCGCAGCAGCCGGCTGTGTCAGCCACTGCACCAACCGTGCCGTCGTAGATTTTACCGAGTCATTATAATATGTTTATGACCCGGATGCAGTAATCAACATAAGTGTTATGTTTACTCCTGCTTTTAATAAACAAACATATGTTTAAAATAGGAGTATATGCAAGAGTATACGCGCGTTAGACGTTATGAGGGCACGGTTGGTGCAGTAGCTGATACAGTCGGCTGCTGCGGTCGTGGGTTCGATTCCCGCACGGAACAAATATTGTGTGTGGAATTTGTGTTTGTAAACGCACCCACGACACCGGAGAAATCCTAGTGTAGGGCAAAGTTTAAAATAAATGCTATGATTTATTGCTGAGATTTTAACTTTTGCAATCGTTCCTCCACAAAATCTAACATTTCTTGGCAAAAAATTACACGACCGTAACCCGAGAAACACACTAACGCAGTCGTCAACTAGTTTCAAGGTGTGTAAACTCCCGTCTCACTCAGTTTTACAACTAACTTCATAAACTCCCTTGTCACGCATCATTAATATGTAACAAATTTAATGTATTGCTCTTATAGACATGATCGTACCAGTAGAACAACGTGCAGCATCTGTAGACACAGACACAGAAGATAACTTAGTCATTGACGAGTCTTTCAACAACGCAAAGTGTATGAAACAAGAAGAAATTGAACACACAGATGCTAACGCTTCAAACACTGTATCGATAAACAAGGGAGATGAAGATACAACACAAACAATAGACGTCTTACATACGCTAGATCCTACTGCAGTCAAAACTGAGATTATTTTCGACAGTGATTCAACTGATGAAGATGAAAAAAAACAATTCAATGACG
This sequence comes from Diloba caeruleocephala, assembly GCA_947459985.1. Lineage (NCBI taxonomy): Eukaryota > Metazoa > Arthropoda > Insecta > Lepidoptera > Noctuidae > Diloba > Diloba caeruleocephala. The sequence continues at coordinate 156,145 of OX381631.1, read as the reverse complement.
AGTATAGTAAGGTTCTAATTCCTTTGGACTTAAAATCAGAGCCTATAAGCAACAGTATGTTGTTTGATGATGAGAGGACTTTGAGTGCCACAAGTGAGGTTATGGATGACGCGGAGGGGAATGACGACTCCATGGATAAAAATGACGACAATGACAGGACAGCGTGGGGGAGCGATCAGGACATGGATGAGCTGGTCGGTGAAGAGATTAGGGATGGACTGGTTATAGGTAAGTCATCATAATGTATTATATGAACTTGATGCTGTTGCTATGTATTGCGTGCCCAAACAATGTCAACTCAGGCTCGTTCACAGACATACGATTGACGGTTGTATTGTGTGTGAAATTTGTATCAGCAAACGCACCCACAACATATTTAAAAAAGAATAAGAAAATACACTAGCTCACAACATAAAAACCATGGATAAAAAAAGATACAGCATTTCGCACGCTGACCATACAATTCGATTTTATTATAAAAAAAACGATTTAAACTAGTGAAAATGTTTAATAATATTAAATCGTAATTAATTAAAAATTAAAGTAATCTTATTTCTTTTTAGATTCAAAACTCTTCATGGAGTCCTGCGTCAATCTTATTAAAGTGGATGAAACACCCACTTGGAAGAAATATTCATTTCATAACACATCTATTAATATATCTACCATTAATACAGAACTGCTATCAACGAAAGCCGAAGCTCGTAATAAGATTAAAAGAGAATTGATTGAAAGCGAAACGACAACATTTAATGAAAAAGTTCCACCTAAAATTGCTAGAATAGATAATAAGTCTGATTCGGATGATGATGAGCCTTTACTAGTAATTGCAAAAACTAATACTAAAATTGAAAGTGACAGTGGAGATAGTAGTGATGTATCAAACCATGACACTCATTTACATTCAAAAGGTAAAAAATGCAAAAAGTGTTTAAATGAAAGTAAAATATGTAAAAATAAGCGTAAAGTTGCAGAGGGTAATGATGGCACAACACGTAAGAAGAGAAACGCTAAGATTCCATTTAACACTGCTGAAACAGAAGATGAAAGTAGCAGAAGTACGTATGATAGCGATAATGAAGCAAAAGATCCAACATTTACGGCATCTCCACTTGCTGAAGCAGAGAGTACAGAGGGTTCTTCCTCATCAGATGTAGAATGTATAGTAAATAAGGGACATAAACCGAGAATGTGGAGGCCGATCAATGGATATCGCAGCGCCGCCTCTACAGTAGAATGGAGTGACAAGTTCGATTCGGTGTTCGGTGAGTCGGTGCGAGTGGCCAAAAGAGTGGAGTTACCCAACATAGAGGAAGTTAGAAGAGTCAATAGTAATATTCTGACGGCGCAGGTGGCGCCTATTACCGCTGCGGTGAGTCATTTTTTTAATAATATAGGAGGGAAATTTGCCGTGGGGTGCCGGCTACGAATAGCACCAACCCATCTCATCCCGTGGGTGTCATAAAATGCGACTGTGGAATTAACCGGAGGATGGGCAGCAGCGTCCTTCGAGTACATTAACAACTCAACCGCTTGCCAGGCGGGTTGGCTATAGTTGGGTTGGCGGGTAGGCGATTATGGCAAATCCCCCTAATGAGCACACAACACACCCAGACTGGTCGTTGTGGTGATCTTTGGCGGAGGCTTGTGTCCAGCAGTGGGCTTTATTCGGCTGAATATAGGATATTATAGGGCGAACGAGTGTGTGGGTCGCCTAAGCGATCACCACCGCCAACAAACATCCGTAACACCAGAGCAGTCGATGATGTGTTGCCGACCTTTAGGGTGGAGACCCTTTTTCTTTGAAGACCCCCATGTCGTATGTCTGCCATATTTATGGAGTTGGGCTTCTGGTATGCTTCGATCACCCTACGAAATATAGTGGGCGTAATTGTTATGACTCTTGTTTTAAGGGCATTATATTGACCAATGACGATTTGGTCTCTGTACTAGTATTTGATACTTTACCGCCCTCTACTGATAAACGAACATACTACAACAAAATAATCCAAAGATTAGGCAAAAACGCAGATGTGTCGCACTGTTTTTGCCTATTTTTTACACGCTCTCTCAGAGAACCTAATACATTTTTTAAATAATAAAATATTTACAATGATGCGTACAAACATACCAGATATTGAGAGCCATACGAGCTCTTTACTGGGCCTTCTGCTGACCACACCAGCAGATGGATATTCCATCTCACTGGAAGCGCCACTTGGGTCATTGGACCACTGTCTTGTTCGGTCACAAGTGGTTACTGTGGCCAACCGAGTGGCGTCGCGTGTGGCACTACAAGTCAGCAGACTGGGGAGGATTGCGTGAGTTTTACGCATGGTACCCGTGCAGACAGTTTGATTCTCTTCAGAAGATCTCTAAACTTGTGCGGCCGCCGTCTCTGAGGCGATCTTGGAGAGTATGGAATGTTATATTCCTAACCCTCTAGTGACTGTAGGGGTGAGGAAGAGACCGTGGTTTAATTGGCCCTGCCAGAAAGCTAGGCTTAACAAGGAAACTGCGTATGTGGCTTGGACCACGGCCCGTACAAATCAGGACACGGACGTTTCTGATGTGAAGTGTAAAAGCATAGCTGCAGCGAGGTTCAGTATGAGAATTGGAGCAGAATTGGAGAGCGGCTTGCGAGCTATTCCTCCGGGAGTCGCGCTTTCTAGTCGCTCGTCGAAGCTGTCGATGGAAATTTTCGCCAGTTGTCCGTGCCACTGCGTGATGCAGATGGTATTTTGGCCTATAGCGCCACCGAGAAAGCCACACTTTTAGGCTCTCTCTTTGCCTCAACTCGACCCTGAACGATGGGGACGCCGTACCACCTACTATTCCATGGTGCGGCAAGTATGCCGGAAATCCGCATAACACAACGGGAGACCCGGCGGGAGTTACTTTATATTGTCGTTCATAAGTCGAATGGGTCAGACGGCATACCCGCAGTGGTGCTGAAGCAATGTGCTCCTGAGTCCTGTATTAACGCGCCTTTTTGCGCTTCCATACTCCACTAGGATAGTTCCATCTTCGTAGAAGACTGCCCACGTTCATCTAGTGCCCAAAAAGAGAGATAGATCAGGCCCATCCAATTACAGGCCTATCGCTATTATCTCCTTGCTCTCTAAGGTGGGGGAGTGGGTGATAAACCAACAGCTTTTAGGGATACCTCGATGATCACGACCAGATAAGCGACCGCCAATACGGCTTTCATCATAGTCAGCTGACGTTCTTGTTTATCTCACTCACCGTTGGGCTCTTGCTATTGAGAGTCAAGGTGAGGCATTTTAGCTACAGCATACCACTCTTAGTTTGGCAAGAACCTACCTTTATATTTGAATGGAGTGAATTAATATATTATTTATTAATATATTCCGTGTGGTGTCCGGATTAAGAATATAGCACCCCTCCATCTCCTCCCGTAGATGTCGTAAAAGCCGACTAAGGGAATCAAACCAGAGGAATGGGCAGCAGCGTCCCTTCTGTGAAACGGTAGCCATACTGCGCTCACCAACCCGCCTGCCAAGCGTAGTGAGTATTGGCAAATATCACCCAAAATGATGACACAGTTGTGAAAATCTATGGGGGAGGCCTTTGTTCAGCAGTGGACGTATAAATGGCCGATATGATGAATATATTATTATTATTTTCCAGACGGGCAACTCGGTGAACATGAACCAGCCGGCGATCAAGAAAGGTAACTACAATCCTAAGGACATGTTCCGTTTTTAGCTAGCACTTGATTCTGACGTTTCATAAGTGCCAATATTCAGTTTATTTGAAGTAAAAGACTGCAGTGGCTGATACAGTTGGCTGCTGCGCTCCGGGTCGTGGTTTCGATTCCCGCACGGAACAAATATTTGTATGATCTGCAGGTAGTTGTTCCGGGTCTGCATGTATTGTGTGTGGAATTTATGTCTGTTAACGCTCCCACGACACAGGGGAACTACCTGAGCGGGGCAGAGCATTATAAAAAAAACATGTTTATAACTTTATCAATACATTGATGTAAAATAAATATAGCAGCTATACAGTACAAAGAGCATCTCACATATATTTGATTACCAGGGAAACCACGTCTAGAAAAGAGGTAACGCCATATGTCATCATCATCGTTTCTCATCATTTGAGCCGAAAATCGTCCACTGCTGGACACAGGCCTCCCCGAAAAATTACCACAACGACCCGTATGGGTTTGTGATGTGTGCTCATTGGAGGGTTTTACCATTACCGCCAAGCTTGGCAGACGGGTTGGCGATCGCAGTTAAGTTATAAATGAACTCGAAGGACGCTGCTGCCCATCCTCCGTCTAATACCATAGTGAGCGCATAGTGGTATAAAATAGCCAGTCCCGGTTGTTATCATTAGACGGCAGTCGTTAAGCCAAGTGGGTGACCTTTGGATGGGTTGAACAACTCTGACGCAAAGTTGCCCACTTACCACACAAAATTAATCAATGAATGACTTACATCATTTTGTTTATTAAATTAAAATAGCTGTTATTGTTGCAGTGCCGCCTGATGACAGCTTGCCCACCGGGGAGCAGCTCGAGTCCGTGCTGGAGGACCTGTCGGTGAGTGATAATGGAATGAGTCACCATTTCATAGAATAATCAATGAATATCATACTTTAGTCTCAACAATGCCTGATCTGGACGTATTCCATGATAAAATCTATAATTTCAAAAGATCAAATATTTACAGCTTAAAGGCTCGTGTTGATTATTTTATTCCTTTCCTTTATTAATTCATTACATTGTCTTAGTTTGGTCTGAGTTGCAATCTATTCCAACTGATAACTATCCAAATTTTCATTATTATTATTTTGTTTTTTTGCATTTCCATTTTCTCATTGTTTTTTTGTTTTGTTACTAACATAGCCAACTAATTATTAAGTGTTATGTACGCCGTTGTTGTCATTTAAATCAAAAAAAAAATATACGGGTGTCCCTCCGGAAGTGCCAACAGAAGTGAAAATTTTATAGCAATAAATGTTTTATTTTTTATTTATCTAGACGCGTTCGCGGTCTGCTATATGTACATGCATATATGCACACACTATAGCTGCGTCTCGTAACGGTGACGCGAGTCCAGAGATTTTGTCTTATCTAAAAATATGCGTACCGCGCTAAAAGAAGATTTCATTTAATACTGTTTTACATTGAATAGCGATAATTTAATGTAAGCGATGTGGCTGTACTTGAATAAATAAATAAGTAAAGAATGTTCTTCACTCACTGTCTTAATAATTGTCACTCATGACCAGTGGTCGGAATAGATGGTGCAATTTAGGGTCAACGGCCTTAAACATTATAATAGCACAGTGGAAATATGTCTAACAGTGTTTCGACTCGGCATGTAATTCAAGACAATTGCACATTAAAAAAATAGTTTGCAAAACCATGTGATTGTTTTCCTCTTGGTTTTTACTTAAATTGTTCATAAGAATGAGAGTTAATTGTATTATTAAATTTAACAATAGGAAAATTCATCATATCATCCACAGGACGTCCACTGCTGAACAAAGGCCTCCCCCTCAGATTTCCACAACGAGCGGTCACATGCCGCTCTCATCCAACGACTCCCAGCGACCTTCACCGGGTCGTCTGTCCACCTCGTTGGAGGTCGTCCCACGCTGCGTTTTCCGGTGCGCGGTCTCCAAATATTATGATTTACGTGTTTTATAATTATGGAGGATGAATATAGTTATGTTTATTCTAACTGGGATTAAGCGAGATCTTTGAGCTGAAATAGTCACTACCGGCTACTGAGAACACTCTTCGTCTCGGTGTGCCTGTAGCAGGCACACAGACTAAAACTTGAGCAAGGGCAGAAAGCTAAGGAAATACAACTTTCTAACTATTCCAGTAGGATAGTAGTTTTCCATTTTCGGGTTCTGTTGCGTTGAGATTGTCTTCATTATGACCAATAAAAGACAAATATTTAATGATGCCTCTGTGATCCATATGGTGAAAACCGGCAGTGATCACCGAATGGTAAGAGGCACATTGAATATTAATCTCAAAGTTGAGAGGTCTCGTCTGATGAAATCTACGCTCCGGCCCTCTAACGCTCATATCTAAAACCCAGAGAGCTTTCAACTCGAACTCCAAAATCGCTTCGAGTGCCTAGAACATACAATAAACGCATATTGAAATCCTTGCGTCACGATATACATACTTAGAGACGGTTGAGTAAAACCAAGGCTCCAAAGTGTTCGCAAGAGACATGTCTATTAGGCAAAGTCGGATTATGAAGCTGAAGACCGAGGACGGCAGTGTAGCGTCGACTAAACCAGAGGTTTGAGAGAGATTGAGAACTTCTACCAACCGCTACACACCTCGGTAACTATACCTACCTAATGGTAAATAAGAAAACTTCCAACCTCAACATTTTCTATCAAAACGTACGAGGTCTGAAAACTAAGCTGAAGACCTGGCGAAACAACTTGCTTCTGTTAGAACACAGTTTGGTGGCTGCTACCGAAACTTTTTTGAATGAGTCTGTAGAGGATTCAGAGCTCGTGTGTGCAGAATGGAGCATTCTGCGCCGTGACAGAGATACCCCGTGTGGAGGTATACTACTTGCTGCGCGTGCACCAATCGTGTTGCATCGGCAGGTTGCACTGGAAACCGAATGCGGAGAAGACTTATGGGCGACTTTTGTATGGCAAGGCCGTAAGTTTTATGTCTGTGTAGTTTATATTAAACCTAGTGCCAGTGATAGTGATTATATGAGCTGGTTTTGCAAAGTCGAAAATTTCATTAATGATGTTAAAGGAACCGTTATTATTGTAGGGGATATTAATATGAATAGCGCGTCCGTAAATATTAATAATTACTACTGCTATTTTATGTCATTCTGTAGTCTAACAGAGATGAATGAGGTGACTAATTTGAATGGAGGTAAGTTAGATGTTGTCTTGGTCCAAGAGAGCAAAGAAATGTACGTTACGCAAGTCCGGCCTGTGGATGGTCTAGTGCCACCGGATGCGTATCACCCTCCTCTCGACATTAGAATTAAAACCGGCACAGCTCGTTTTTCAGATAGGATCGATCGTAGCAACATCGACCCTAGCAAAGATTGGAATTTTAAAAAGTGCGACTTCTATCACCTCTCTGACTTGCTTTCTGAAGCCTCTTGGAGTGACGTACTTGAAACTGACAACGTGCAAACAAGCACCGAACACTTTTATAACATTATTTATAATATATTTGACATTTGTATTCCTAGGAAAAGTCGTAAGAATACCCTGAGTAATCGTTATCCGGTGTGGTTCACTAATGACATAATCAGAGATACGAAGCGGAAATTAAAATTGCACTCTATTTGGACACAAAGCAAATGCGAGCAGGCTTACAAAGAGTTTTCACAATTACGGGCTTCATTGAAGTTTCGTATTTCACACGCCCAAAAATCACACTTAAAGGATATTGAGGATAATATCATCCTTAATCCACGTGCTTTCTGGCAGCATATTTCGAGCCTGCGGTCCAAAGGAGGTTTCGAACCTCACATATGCTACAATGGCGAAACCTTTAGCGGTATTAAAGCTTCTGAGGCGTTTGCTGAATTTTTCTCTGCAGTTTTTTTGCCTGATGTACCCCAATTGGACGCCGAAAGCATAAACCAGTTAGAAAGAAGTCACACGAGCAACTATGTCAATATATTTAAGATTATTGCAAGTGATGTAGCTTTTGGGATTAGAAATCTTAAACCCAGCGCCTCCATTGGGCCCGATAATATTCCTCCGTGGTTCATGAAGCAGGGTCTAAAATGCCTGATTCGCCCGCTTTGCCATATTTTCAACTTGGCACTAACTACCGGAGTTTACCCTTCACGGTGGAAGCTTTCCAGAGTCATACCTATTCCCAAAAGCTCCAACAAATCATCTGTTGAGGAATACAGACCCATTGCTATATTATCATCACCAGCAAAAGTATTTGAAAAAATAATTCACACACACATTTATAGACAGGTGGAGCAATACTTATGTAATGAGCAACACGGTTTTAGAAGAAAAAGATCGGTCAACACTAATTTACTTACAGTAGTCGATTATATATCGACTCGGTTAGATCGAAGAGGCCAAGTAGATGTTCTCTACTTTTTTTTTTTTTTTTTTTTTTTTTTTTTAAAAACGTTGCCCCACACTAGGATTTCTCCTGTGTCGTGGGTGCGTTTACAGACATGAATTCCACATACAATACACCCAGACCCAGAACAACTACCTGCAGATCATACAAATATTTGTTCCGTGCAGGAATCGAACCCACAACCCGGAGCGCAGCAGTCGACTGTATCAGCCACTGCACCAACCGTGCCGACTACTTTGACTTCCGTAAGGCATTTGACCGAGTCGATAATGATTTACTGTTGACGAAATTATGTGCTGCGGGTTTTGCACCACGGCTACTAAGGCTTGTTGCCGATTATCTCCGGGATCGTCAGCAATATGTAAGGTTGGGCATTTACGAATCACATCCATACCATACGCGCTCTGGGGTCAGTCAGGGGTCTATTCTTGGACCTCTTCTATTCACTCTGATGATCAATGACATTCCTGCCATCATAAAACATGCTAAGTGTCTTTTATATGCAGACGATCTGAAGTTGATTTCAGAAATAAGGTCTGTGAGTGACTGTGTGAAGCTGCAGCGTGATGTAGACGCAGTTTACGAGTGGGGAGTGGCAAACAGAATGGAACTCAATGTATCCAAATGTTATGCCATGACTTTCGGCCGCATGTGGCAACCCATTGATTTTCAATACAAGATAAATTCCAAAGACATTACAAGATCTACAGCAATCAAAGATTTGGGTGTCACATTCGACCGAAAATTAACATTTCATGACCACATTTCTATAGTTGCCAAGGAATCCTACAGAAGGCTAGGCTTTGTGCTGAGGAATTGCAGCGATTTCAAGAGTGACCATGTCATAAGGCTCATCTTCGGAGCCCTAGTTCGCAGTAAGCTTGAGGCCAGCTCATGTGTTTGGCACCCACATGAGAGTACTTACACTCTATTACTAGAAAAAGTGCAAAAAGCCTTTCTTCGCTTCCTTTATAAGCGCATGTATGGGTATTACCCATACAGGTATCCGACGAAGTTCCTCTTGGGCTACTTAGGCTATAATTCATTAGTAGTAAGACGATCGAATGACCAACTGCTCACTATGTGCAAGGTTCTCCGTGGAGGAATAGACACCCCAGATCTCCACAGTGAACTGTTACAGCTCTTCACTCCGAATAATTACCGCCGTAACAGGAGACACAAACTATTCTCAGTTCCCTCATGCCGAACTGTCGCGCGTGCTCAGTCCCCTATTCCGCGAACCCTCACTGCCCTCAATGCTCTCCTAGACGCAAAACCTGATTGTGATGTGTTTGCGGATGAATGGAAAGTGATTTTGTCAGAGTGTTTGGAGTACTGTGAGAAGAATGTGTGAATGTGTGTGTAGCTTTAATGTATATTATATGTCCGATATTATATTATGTAATTCAGTATTTTTCTGTTTACTAAACCTTATTTATTTTTTATTATCGCGCCTATATTTATTTATTTTTTGACATCACTTTATAATAATATGCAATCTACTATGTATAATTGTATTTCATTGCTGTTATTGTACATACTTAGAAATTAATTATTGTAATTGGCCACGGCCGTGTAATTAATTGTATTTGAATAATTAATTGTATTTGAATAAATAAATAAATAGTTACCGAGGTGTATAGCTAATGCTCTGACAAAGACCCGCGAGCCAAATTAACCCGACACTATACCGAGGATATCCCGGACATCAGCCTGTACGAGATTAGGATGGCCTTGAAACAGTTTAAAAATAACAAGGCGGTGACGGAATTACAGAGCTTCTAAAAGTGGGTGGAAGAATTCAGAAGCTATTCAATTCAGTCTTACTCTAGGGCATAACGCCGGAAACGTGCAACAGAGCTGAGGTGGTGCTCTTTTTCAAAAAGGGTGATAATAGTCTGATGGATCTAGCTTTCTGAGCCGTTTCAAGCGTCACAATAATCATACAACACAATAATAAAGTTTCAATTACGAATCGTCTCGAGCGCAGGTTTGATGACTTCCAGCTTCCTAAACAAGCGTGTTTTCGAAACGGTTTAAGTACGATAGACCACATCCATACGCTGCGGTTGATTATACAAAAGATCAAGGAGTACAATCTGCCACGTTTGTAGACTTAGAAAGTCTTCGATTCGATCGAGACCAGGGCAGTGCTTCATCTCTGCAGCGGTACCACATTGACTATCGGTACATTGAAGTGTTGAAGTGCTTATACAGAAACCATTTCGGTCCGAGTACATGTAGACAGAGAGTTGTGCAAGTTTTCTCTGACGACGTGATTTGGAATGCTTCACGAAACCTTTCCAAAAAATGTATTAGGTCTTCGGGTAGGATCTTTGAAGTAGAGGAGGATTCTTCAAGAGGATCCATTCGCTTTCACATAAAAAAAAATACCATGACTATAAAATTAGGCAAACGTGTTAAACTATTCGGGCGGGAGCTGCAGACTAACGAGAACCAGGCTATAGCCAACACGCCGCGAACAATCGCCGGCTACCTCATATACTAATACAATAAAGCTGTAGAGCAAGGATTCCAAAAGTGGTCGATATCGGTTTCCCAGGGGTCGACATATTTATTGTAAATCGCGTAAAAGAACTACGTTCGTTAGTTTTTTTTGTTTGTTTGTTATAAGTGCCGTATGTACTTTTAAATGCATTCAGTAAAAGGTTTTAATTTTGACATTACAAAGAGACACTTGACAGTTTTATTTATTTGTTTGTTATGTTTTGCACTTTAGAAATGCACAGGCACATGTTGTGAGTTATCTGGATTGTAGGTAATTCTAATGGTCAGCGACGAAGAGAGAGCCGGCGGTTACTTTGTAGACGTTTCGCCCCGTCCATACTACATGTGTGTTGTCGCAGACGGCGGCGGCGGCGCGGCGCCAGCTGGAGAGCGCCGGCGCGTGCTGCGCGGCGCGGCGCTGGCGAGACGTGCGAGATGCGAGGTGCCGCATCGGCCTGCCGCCCTCCGGCCCGCACACGTACGTTACATCAGCAATCAGTTATTGTGCTCCACAACACGGCGGCGCGGCGCGGCGCGGCGCTGGCGAGACGTGCGAGATGCGAGGTGCCGCATCGGCCTGCCGCCCTCCGGCCCGCACACGTACGTTACATCAGCAATCAGTTATTGTGCTCCACAACACGGCGGCGCGGCGCGGCGCGGCGCTGGCGAGACGTGCGAGATGCGAGGTGCCGCATCGGCCTGCCGCCCTCCGGCCCGCACACGTACGTTACATCAGCAATCAGTTATTATGCTCCACAACACGGCGGCGCGGCGCGGCGCGGCGCGGCGCGGCGCTGGCGAGACGTGCGAGATGCGAGGTGCCGCATCGGCCTGCCGCCCTCCGGCCCGCACACGTACGTTACATCAGCAATCAGTTATTGTGCTCCACAACACGGCGGCGCGGCGCGGCGCGGCGCTGGCGAGACGTGCGAGATGCGAGGTGCCGCATCGGCCTGCCGCCCTCCGGCCCGCACACGTACGTTACATCAGCAATCAGTTATTGTGCTCCACAACACGGCGGCGCGGCGCGGCGCGGCGCTGGCGAGACGTGCGAGATGCGAGGTGCCGCATCGGCCTGCCGCCCTCCGGCCCGCACACGTACGTTACATCAGCAATCAGTTATTATGCTCCACAACACGGCGGCGCGGCGCGGCGCGGCGCGGCGCGGCGCTGGCGAGACGTGCGAGATGCGAGGTGCCGCATCGGCCTGCCGCCCTCCGGCCCGCACACGTACGTTACATCAGCAATCAGTTATTGTGCTCCACAACACGGCGGCGCGGCGCGGCGCGGCGCTGGCGAGACGTGCGAGATGCGAGGTGCCGCATCGGCCTGCCGCCCTCCGGCCCGCACACGTACGTTACATCAGCAATCAGTTATTGTGCTCCACAACACGGCGGCGCGGCGCGGCGCGGCGCTGGCGAGACGTGCGAGATGCGAGGTGCCGCATCGGCCTGCCGCCCTCCGGCCCGCACACGTACGTTACATCAGCAATCAGTTATTGTGCTCCACAACACGGCGGCGCGGCGCGGCGCGGCGCTGGCGAGACGTGCGAGATGCGAGGTGCCGCATCGGCCTGCCGCCCTCCGGCCCGCACACGTACGTTACATCAGCAATCAGTTATTATGCTCCACAACACGGCGGCGCGGCGCGGCGCGGCGCTGGCGAGACGTGCGAGATGCGAGGTGCCGCATCGGCCTGCCGCCCTCCGGCCCGCACACGTACGTTACATCAGCAATCAGTTATTGTGCTCCACAACACGGCGGCGCGGCGCGGCGCGGCGCTGGCGAGACGTGCGAGATGCGAGGTGCCGCATCGGCCTGCCGCCCTCCGGCCCGCACACGTACGTTACATCAGCAATCAGTTATTGTGCTCCACAACACGGCGGCGCGGCGCGGCGCGGCGCTGGCGAGACGTGCGAGATGCGAGGTGCCGCATCGGCCTGCCGCCCTCCGGCCCGCACACGTACGTTACATCAGCAATCAGTTATTGTGCTCCACAACACGGCGGCGCGGCGCGGCGCGGCGCTGGCGAGACGTGCGAGATGCGAGGTGCCGCATCGGCCTGCCGCCCTCCGGCCCGCACACGTACGTTACATCAGCAATCAGTTATTATGCTCCACAACACGGCGGCGCGGCGCGGCGCGGCGCTGGCGAGACGTGCGAGATGCGAGGTGCCGCATCGGCCTGCCGCCCTCCGGCCCGCACACGTACGTTACATCAGCAATCAGTTATTGTGCTCCACAACACGGCGGCGCGGCGCGGCGCGGCGCTGGCGAGACGTGCGAGATGCGAGGTGCCGCATCGGCCTGCCGCCCTCCGGCCCGCACACGTACGTTACATCAGCAATCAGTTATTGTGCTCCACAACACGGCGGCGCGGCGCGGCGCGGCGCTGGCGAGACGTGCGAGATGCGAGGTGCCGCATCGGCCTGCCGCCCTCCGGCCCGCACACGTACGTTACATCAGCAATCAGTTATTATGCTCCACAACACGGCGGCGCGGCGCGGCGCGGCGCTGGCGAGACGTGCGAGATGCGAGGTGCCGCATCGGCCTGCCGCCCTCCGGCCCGCACACGTACGTTACATCAGCAATCAGTTATTGTGCTCCACAACACGGCGGCGCGGCGCGGCGCGGCGCTGGCGAGACGTGCGAGATGCGAGGTGCCGCATCGGCCTGCCGCCCTCCGGCCCGCACACGTACGTTACATCAGCAATCAGTTATTGTGCTCCACAACACGGCGGCGCGGCGCGGCGCGGCGCTGGCGAGACGTGCGAGATGCGAGGTGCCGCATCGGCCTGCCGCCCTCCGGCCCGCACACGTACGTTACATCAGCAATCAGTTATTGTGCTCCACAACACGGCGGCGCGGCGCGGCGCGGCGCTGGCGAGACGTGCGAGATGCGAGGTGCCGCATCGGCCTGCCGCCCTCCGGCCCGCACACGTACGTTACATCAGCAATCAGTTATTATGCTCCACAACACGGCGGCGCGGCGCGGCGCGGCGCTGGCGAGACGTGCGAGATGCGAGGTGCCGCATCGGCCTGCCGCCCTCCGGCCCGCACACGTACGTTACATCAGCAATCAGTTATTGTGCTCCACAACACGGCGGCGCGGCGCGGCGCGGCGCTGGCGAGACGTGCGAGATGCGAGGTGCCGCATCGGCCTGCCGCCCTCCGGCCCGCACACGTACGTTACATCAGCAATCAGTTATTGTGCTCCACAACACGGCGGCGCGGCGCGGCGCGGCGCTGGCGAGACGTGCGAGATGCGAGGTGCCGCATCGGCCTGCCGCCCTCCGGCCCGCACACGTACGTTACATCAGCAATCAGTTATTGTGCTCCACAACACGGCGGCGCGGCGCGGCGCGGCGCTGGCGAGACGTGCGAGATGCGAGGTGCCGCATCGGCCTGCCGCCCTCCGGCCCGCACACGTACGTTACATCAGCAATCAGTTATTGTGCTCCACAACACGGCGGCGCGGCGCGGCGCTGGCGAGACGTGCGAGATGCGAGGTGCCGCATCGGCCTGCCGCCCTCCGGCCCGCACACGTACGTTACATCAGCGTGGAACCACCTCCAACGAGGTGGACAGACGACCTGGTGAAGTCGCTGGGAGTCGTTGGATAACAACGGCAAGTAACCGCTCGTTGTGGAAATCTAAGGGGAGGCCTTTGTTCAGCAGTGGACGACCTGTCTGATATGATGACGATGATTTTGATATACACCTACATAGTAAAACAGCCTCAGTGCATGTATAAGTGTAGTGTTCCTGCCCGCAGCCACGACGAAGGGGAGTGCACGTGCTGCTGCAAGCACCTGTGCGACGATGACGAGCGGCTGCGCCTCAACATGCAGCTCAAGGCGCTGCACAATGACATCGCCAACATGCTCAAGGTAAAACACTTGGTGTACCCACACACCCAGACTATACACACTATAGACGCCGATGTAAACACCTTCAGTATTCCCATGCGGTTAAGTACTGATCCCATGAAAGATAAAGATAAAAAAAATATTCATTTAAACCATTTATGAATAGTCAAGACTTTAGTTGCCGCGTCAAGATGTAGGTTTCCTATGGAGAATAACGGGCAAGAAACTCCATGGTTACTCTTTTAAAATCATATTAAAATATTTATGAGTACAATGTTCTCGAAAATTAAGGTTATATACATATAATGTTCCTACATTAAACACAGTAAAGTCTAAACCTCTTAAAATTGTCAATATGAAATCATAAACCAGTTGAATATAAAAAAATAAAATGATAATAATAGATTCACATGTCAATAATTAATAATAACAATGTCAAACAAAAACAATATTATTAATGTCAAAAAAAATTGAAATGTCAGAAAAATAAGCGGAGTTGGACAAGCATTCTGCCAAACATTTATATCTCTAAGGTAATCCTCTAATTCATAACATGCTTGTTTGCATAGAGCATTTTTTCCAAATATTTTAAATTTATTTTGCGGTAATTGCAGCACGGTCTGCGGTGGCGGACTTTAGCTAAACGAAATTTTTACTGTACTAGTTTAGATTTAAATCTTGTATTATATAAATGAATAAAAAAAAACTTACACTTACGAATAGTCAGAATTTTAATAGTTGCATGGTTCCAAGTGGTTGGTCCTATGGAGAAGAACCGGCAACAAACTCCATGTATATACTTATATCTTTTGAAATAACATATAAAGGTATTACAGTATTCTGTCTTCAGTATATAGGTCTCATAGGCCAATATCTTTCTTTTCATTTTCGTCTGGCCAATATTTTGTCTGAGTGGTTCAAGCCGCTCGAAGTTGGCAGAACGACTGCCGTCTAATGACAACGACCGGGACCGACGATTATACGTGCCCTCCGAAGCACGGAGACGCTCGGTTTAAATACCACTATACTGTCACCCATCGATAGGCTGACCGCGCCATGCATTGCTTAACCTCACCGATCGGTGAGTGCAGCTAGCTATGTGCTCTTTAATATAACGTGATAGTGTAATTAGTATTTAACCCAAACATTTGCAGCTTACATACGCATCCGTTTCGTACAACGACCGAGCGCGTAGCGCACTGCAGAGATTTTAGTACCCACCCGATAATATGATATCCGCCAGCTGTGTCGGATTAGTGTTAGAAAATAAATATATAATCAGAATCACCCTCTGTTTCACAAATTACACGATGACGTCACCGTAATATTACGAATACTTTTGCCTACCTGCTAGCTGCGTACGCGCATGAGTAATCTACTAAAACTATGGTATCTAAATAATATTATCTTATCAGTCCGTGTGTCTTCATAAACATTTGGAGCTTGGTTCAGGAACAGACTGGCGGTTGCAGTATGTTGTTAGCCTTCCCCCCATCCTCTTGACAACACCCCCGCGAAGACAAGTGGTCAGAATCATTTTTTCGATTCGTCTTGCCCCTGATCCCTATACATTACCTATATTAATTGCAAATTAACAATACCCCAGATTAGCACGATTACGAGTAACACGCAAGACCTGTTTAGGAGGCTCTGCGCCAGCGGTGGGCGCTGGTTACCGAAAAACAATCGAGTAAAACGAGGATTGTGTAATCTTGTATTCATCATCATCATATCGGCCATTTATACGTCCACTGCTGAACAAAGGCCTCCCCCATAGGTTTCCCCAACTGTATCATCATTTTGGGGGGTATTTGCCAATACTCACCTCGCTTGGCAGGCATCACAGATGGGGCGCTGGTGCCCATCCCTCTGGTTTAGATTCCCTTAATCGCTTTTTACGACATCCACGGGATGAGATGGAGTGGTGCTATATTCTTAATCCGGACACTACACGATATATCTTGTATTCGATTATCGCTAACAATCGAATGAAGATTGACCATCATATACAATTATTGCAAGCAAGTCTTCAAAATACGTCTAAAAAGTACTCTTCCTTCAATTAATGTCGTCACAGCGATGAGTAACAATCGACCGACAGTCGAATAACACCGAATTTCATTCAAATGCAATCGAATAATAGAATTATTCGATTGCATTTAGGCACAATCGCCCATCGCTAGTCTGCGGACTAGTCCGCTAGCCCAAAATTACCGTTATTGGTATTCTTCTTGTTCATTCTTAATTTGTAATAAATTCTGAGCTGCCACTATTCAGATTGCCATCGACACGCTTAGAATATAAACTTATATACATAGATTAAGAGCATAAAAATAATAATAATTAATGTTTGTTTAATGCAACGCAAGACTTGTGAAGGCAAGAAGTACAAGGTATGTACCACGCAGTCAAATGCATGGAGTTGTTTATTTTATCGGCTTTTCAATTGACCTCGTTGTTTGTCTTTCACTTTTACGCATGCTTCGCGAGCGAGAGGTGAATTGTGGAGCCGCCATTTAGTTATGATTGTGTAGTTGTAGCATGTAATATGTGTCTAGAGTTGTTATCTAACAAATATAGTCTGAGTACATTAGATTTGTTGATATTGGTGCATACATGGAAATCTGAAATAAACTTACGGATTTTCTCGCGTTATAACGCGCAAAACAAATTAAACATACGTGCACATACAATACCTATATGCATTTGCTGTACGTATACGTTTTCTGCACGTATGCATTTGCTGCACGTATACGTTTGCTGCACGTATGCATTTGCTGCACGTATGCATTTGCTGCACGTATGCAATTGCTGCACGTATGCATTTGCTGCACGTATACGTTTGCTGCACGTACACGTTTGCTGCACGTATGCATTTGCTGCACGTATACATTTGCTGCACGTATGCATTTGCTGCTCGTATGCATTTGCTGCATGTATGCAATTGCTGCACGTATGCATTTGCAGCACGTATGCATTTTCTGCACGTATGCATTTGCTGCACGTATGTGTTTGCAGCACGTATGCGTTTGAAGCATGTATTCATTTTCTACACGTGTAGGGTTTACAGACACAAATCTCAAATGCTCACCGAGGCCTGAAACAACTATTTCTAGATCATACAACTTTTGTTGCGGTCAAACCCCTGGCGTAGAAAGCTAATTGCTTAATCACAGTGCCAACCATGTCAGTTTAGCATGTGAGAGTCTCAAGTCGAAAACAATATATTCAACAATTAATGTGGCCGTGACCCATAAAAATATACTTTGTTTTACTTTAAGATTTAAGTATAAACAAAAGAATTCAACATAAAATCTTTATAAGAAGTGATAAAAAAGTAAAAGTACCCTCACCTTTGCAGTGTTACTTTAAAGTCACGAATTTTACTACGCCCTCGCACAAATAACCCCCGACCACAATCACAGCACGTGGCACACTGATGGAACTAATTAGGAAGGGATTGTGAAGCGGGGGACGCGGCAATGGCGCGAACTAAGTTTTGTCTAGGAATCGTAATTTGTACGATAGTTTAGTAATCTAGGGTTAAAATAGTTTCCAATATTAAAAGGTTCCCAACACTGAAAAAAAAACGAGACATGATAAGCATCTGTTATTTTACAACTGGCATCGAGATTTTTGTTTGAGAGACACCTTTGGGTTCGCGTCTGCGACTTGTTCGCAGCATTGGGGTGACCCAATGGCCACCCCCGCCGCACCCTAACCTACTGTGACAGTGTTGGTTCGGTAGGATAATAACATTTTATTGTTATAAGGGTAGTATTTAAATCCAGTCATTATTTATATGAGTCCACCTATAATTTAATATAACATCAGCCATCTAGCAGCGAAATAATTTCGCTTGTTTATATTTTGCAGGCAGCCGCCTATGCGTCCAATGACAGTAAGTTGCAATTTAAATATAATAGTAATAACATCTCGTAAGTAAGCTCAAGGTTTCTCAGCAAGTTATGGAGAGAGCTATGCTTGGTATTTCTCGAAACCCGTAGACGAACTAAAGTTGTTGACATAGCTGAAAAGATAAGTAAGCTGATGTGGCAATGGGTGGGGCACATTTTTAGTAGAACTGACGGCCGTTGGGTAAAAGGGTTCTCGAGTGGAGACCGCACATCGGAAAACGCAGCCCGGGACAACTTCCAACGAGATGGACGGATGACCTGGTGAAGGTCGGTGGATGGCATTGGATGCGGGTAGCATTGTGAAAAACTATGGGCGAGACTTGTTCAGCAGTGGACGACCTTTGGCTGTTATGATGACGATGATTAAGTAATCACAGATTAAATAAGAAAGTAAATATGTCATTAGAAAAGTCAGTAATGTGCCATACCAGGTTTGGAACCTTTAACCTTTTTTTATGTGTAGCACCACTCGTTTTCCTGCAACGGAAGTGAGTAAAGCCGGGGAGGCGCGCGCTATTTGATTTCAGCAATAAGTTATACATTGACATACTTTATAAACACAATACACGAATATAATAAAAATTATGTTATAATACATTTCGCATGTAATATGTGGAGCGCGCCATTTTATGGCATTACCAAAAAGTTTTGATTCCTGTTATTACTTATCTGTGGCAGCGCCCGCTTTGCACACACGACCAACACGTGCTGCCGTCATTTCTGAGGTTGCTCGGTGGATGTCTAGAGCTCCAATTCTTATCGCCCGCGACCCAATGGGCAGGGAGACGTGTTTGTCGGGATCTACACGGCGACAAACCACATTATGTTATAAAATTATTATCACTCATTTACCAATATCAACCTATTGGAGAGTATTCAACAGAACTTTAACAAGAGGAAACAACTTGATGGAATCAGATACACGTAGTACAAGCGAACAGTTCATGAAAGAGCAAAATTGGACTTCTGGGGTGGAAGGCCTGGTGACCTGAGATACAGGCTTCAGCCTAGTTTAGGCACCAGTCTCCCACAGTAAATTTGTATAATACTGTAACTTTTATTGTGGTGAGAAATAAATAAACAAAAATTAACAAAGCTTCTCAATTAATCAGTCAATTAGCCTTTCGCAGTCCACTGCTGGGCTTAGCCTCTCTCGAGCCGCGCCACAGCAACCGGTCTTTATTATTAGATGTGGAAGGCTCCTACATCTAATCTGTCCCAGTTGTCTTCTTCAGGTCGTCGGTTCATCTGGCTGGGGGCCGTCCTACTTTACGTTTGCGAATTCTCGGTCTCCGCTCAAGAACTCGTCTGCTCCAACGGCCATCGATCCTTCAAACTCAAATCTCAAACTCATTCCCTTTTTCCGGATACATACATTTTGAATATCCCTTAAAGAAACTCCAAGTATAGCTCGTTCCGTAGCTCGCCGAGCGACTTGAGCGTTTGTAGACTAGCCCAACTGTGGTGTCCACGTTTCCGCACCATATGTCATGACAGGAAAGGCGCACCTGTTGAAACGTTTTGTAGTCGGTATTTGGTAGCTTCCCGTAACCAGGCGATTCTTCTGGGACTGAGGACCTTTTTGCGGCACTGTTTCCATGGAAAGATTTTGTCTATAGTCACCACACTGTGCAAGCGGGTCGGTGACCGCCAATCCACTCCTGTTCCCTTATCTGTCTGCATTTTGAGGTTGGCATTTTGGATGGTTATGCCGGCATCGATCTGTCGTTATACCGCTTCTTCGCTTCTTTTTGACGCCACGCGAAGGTCTTAGGAGTTGAAAAACCCTCATGAGCAGCCACCGCAGTACCCAGTGGAAGGTTATAGAGGCATGCCGGACTCTTACCGGCTCTAAAACTTCACGGTGTTCGTCCGTGCACATTGAGCCGGGGTTACGGAAAGTGCTCTTGCATTCGTCTGCGACTGCGGCAGTGCCGGTTCGGACCTCGTCTCATCGTGGGGGGATGTACTTTAGGTCCATGA
This sequence comes from Diloba caeruleocephala, assembly GCA_947459985.1. Classification (NCBI taxonomy): domain Eukaryota; kingdom Metazoa; phylum Arthropoda; class Insecta; order Lepidoptera; family Noctuidae; genus Diloba; species Diloba caeruleocephala. Next base: position 135,778 of record OX381631.1, on the reverse strand, counting down.
TTTCGATTATTATTAATGCACACGGCGCAATGTTGACACCGCCTATTCTCTCTGAAGACTGTCGTAGCAGACATGCCCCAACAGCCCCTGCGTTGCCCAGAAAGCCAGAGCCGTGCGTACTTCCGTGTTTTTCCTTCTTCTCTGCAGGGACGAGCTCAACGGCGTTAAAGCCAGCGCTAGGTTGCGTCAGCCTGACCTGGTGGAGCTCCATAAGAGCCTAACACCAGTCCTCGTCATCATGATCATCATCATCATTTCAGCGATAAAAACGTCCACTGCTGGACAGAAGCCCGAAATATTGCCACAACAACCGGTATGGGTTATAATCGCCACGCTTGGCAGACGGGTTGGCGGTCGCAGTTGAGTTATAAATATACTTGAAGGACGCTGATGCCCATCCTCCGGCTTATCCCATAGTCGCCTTTTACGACACACGGGATGAGATGGGGTGGTGGTATTCTTAGCCGGCACCCCACGTTAACTCCAGTATGTTTTTAGAATAATAAAAAAAAGTTTTTAGGAAAATATCTATTTATTTACAGAGAAGAACAACAAGAACGAAAAGAAAAGAAAAATGGAGTCGATGCGGAAATATTCCCGTGCACCGAGTCCATCGTTCGCGTCGTCTGTATCGGCCACATTGACCAGTCCAAATGCATCGGCTTCGTCGTCGGCATCTGAATACGTAGCAATAAAAGCCATACCGCCATCAGTTAAGATAGCCGCAGAAACTGAACCTGTATCTGCCAAGCCCACATCGACTGAGCCTACGATAAGACTTGCATGGGCCACAGCAGCTGCATCCTCTAAGCCAACTTTACGTGATAAACCGTCTACGCCGTCTACACCATCCATATCTGCAAATTTGACATCAACTCAACCAAACCTCGCTCCTAAACCCTCCAAATCAATAAGAAACGGTACCAGATCATCTAAATCGCCTTCCTCCACCGCACACGCTCTAGATAAGCCCTCTACACCGGCTTCAGACGACGGCTACAGCGAGTGGATACGACAGAAGAATGTAAACGCACAATACTTCCACTTTAAAACCAGTGCAAGTAAAAACAAACGAAGAAAAAGTACTGCGGCACAAGAAAACCTCGTGCACACCACTGAAGCACACGCTGGTGACGAGACTAGCAGTGCGAGAAGCGTGACGCAGGATCATCCGAAAATCAAATTAGTGCCCTTCGAAAATCTAGTTGAACCCACAGCAGAGCTCAATCCTGATTTCGCCTCAGTCCCCGTGGAACCAACATCTAGAAGCAGCACAGAGAAGTTTCTAGAGAATTTGCGTAGCAAGTCTTTCTCTCAAAATCAGTTCAGTTTACCAGAGGAACACGACTATGGACGGTTCACACTCGGCGAGCTGACTGAGAAGAACGTTTCTATACTGGAGCAGTTCTCACGCACATTTACACCAGGACTCTTGAAAGATTTAGGACCGTCGAACGCAGGAGATGATTTGCTGAGTGAACGACCCACCTCTGTCGTCATGGCTATAACGTCCTCCTCGAAGGAAGTGATAATAAAAACAATAGTCGTCCCCAGCGGGCCGCTCGAGACTGTGGACTTGACTTCCGATACTGAATCCCTGGAAGATGAAGTCGTCGCACGCAAGAAGCAAACGGCACCGAACCCCATTGCTGTCACTAAAGTAACTTCGGGACCCTCGTCCACGAGTTCAAATTTATTGAGACGCTTTCAACCAAAAGTCCAGCCGCCCCAAAATACAATTGTGTTGAATAATCAATTGAACGGCAGCGGTATTATAGACATTGTCAACGATACAGCCAATGATGCGAGTCATACATGCAGTGCAAACTCCATTTTTGTTGATGATTTTGCGATGGCTTTACAAGAAGCTGCAAAGTCTACTTATGAAGGTGAGCATTTTACCGTTGCCCCAACTACGATTTCTCCTGTGTCGTGGGTGCGTTTACAGACACAAATTCCACACACAATACACCCAGACCCGGAACAACTATCTGCAGATCATACAAATATTTGCAGTAGCCACTGCACCTATTGTGCTGCGTGTCTAAAACCTAATTCCAGCCGCACCTTCTGATTCATCATCAGCATCCCAGCCTGTCACCGCTTGCCGTGTGATGCCGGGTAAGAATAGCACCAACCCATCACATCCCGTGGGTCTCATAAAACGTGACTGAGGCATTAGCCGGAGAATGGGTAGCAGCGTCCTGAGCAGCGATCGCCAACCCGCTGTCAAAGCGTGGCGATGGCTTGTGTCCAGCAGTAGACTTTTTCGGCTGACATGATGATGATGAATGATGGTCCTAGCCTGATCTACTGGCATCCAGACACTAAAAATGCTTCATCATCATCATTTCGGCCAAATGAGGTCCACTGCTGGACACAGGCCTCCCCAAAGATCACCACAACGACCGATATGGGTGTGTTGTGGGCTCATTGAGGGGTGTTGCTATAATCGCCACGCTTGGCAGACGGGTTGGCGATCGCAGTTGAGTTGTTAATGTACTCGAAGGACGCTGCTGCCCATCCTGCGGCTAATCACTTAGTCGACTTTCACGACACTCATGGGAGGAGATGGGGTGGTGGCATTCTGAGCCGGGACCACACGGCTTGGTGGTGGCAATGCCCAGGTAATATAAAACGCGTATATACTGAGACTAAAATAATACTTATAGCAGGGGCGGATCCAGGATTTTAATCTGGGGGGATCGGGTCTCATTCCAGACTCAGCTGAGCCCCCCGCCCCCCAGTCCGCCCTTGACTTATAGTACAAAGCGCCATGTTGTCCGCAGCGGTGTACGTGTACAAGAGGGACGCGGCCGTGCTGACGCCGGCGCAGCTCCCGTGCGGCAGCACGCTGCTGTGCGTGGACGCCTCGGCCAGCCCGCTACGATTGGCCGACGCCGAAGCCGAAGGCACGGCTCCGAGCGAGTTCCTCGTCGTCACCGACGACAGGCTGGCCTGCAGGGCGCCCACCTACTGGACCGTCACCTCGTACGCCCACGTTACGCGCGTCCTTCTGCCTCAAAACGAGCCGGGATTATCGACAGCCACAATAAATACAGACTCCAGAGAAACTAATCTGGCTGGACCTTCGGAAGATTTGAGTAGAGGGACGCAAAGTGTCAGACGCAACGCGACGGAAACTCCGATTATGTTAGAGAAGACTGCGAATGAAACGTGGAGAATAGTTATGGAGAATCACGAGGCTAGTGATGGTCCCAGAGGGCCAGCAAAGGTCCACGTCAACGGGAAGATGGGGCGCGGCGCGCCCATGCCGGTGCAGGTGCGGCGCTGCATGTGCCAGCCCAATCATAACTTCAAGGTGAGCTCATCTATACAAATAAATAAAATTGAAGTGTCTGGTTGTAATGTCAAAATAACAACTTTTTACTAAATGCATATGAAAGTATATACGGTACCTATAACAAAAAAACAATATTTACATTTTTTGTCTGTCTGTTTGTTCCGGGTAATCTCCGAAACGGCTGGACCGATTTTGACGGGACTTTCACTGGCAGATAGCTGACGTTATAAGGAATAACTTAGGCTTTTATTTTAAATTAGGGTTCCGCGTGGAAACAATAAACCCCTTGAAATCCAACATGAATATTCTATGTCAAATGTCTATGTACTTCAAGTACTCTAAATTTCTTTTAAATTAAACGCGGGTGAAACCGCGGGTGCCAGCTAGTTACCAATAAACCCATTCACTATCATCCGTCATTGGGCGTCTACACATAATACCTTGGCAAAATCACGCGCTCAGTTTGAAATGACGGCACGGTTGGTGCAGTGGCTGATACAGTCGGCCGCTGCGCTCCAGGTCGTGGGTTCGATTCCCGCACGGAACAAATATTTGTATGATCTGCAGGTAGTTGTTCCGGGTCTGGGTGTATTGTGTGTGGAATGCATGTCTGTAAACGCACCCACGACACAGGAGAGAACCTAGTGTGGGACAACGTTTAAAAAATAAAAAACATATCTGTTTTTTATTCGTCAGAAGGAAGAAGTATCGGTATAGTGAGGCCACGCGTAGTTGCCGCAAGGTGCTGGGGAAGGAGTTATTTTCTGTTCGAGGAATAGTGAGTTTATTTATTACTAGCTGTGTGCGCCCCGCGGTTTCACCTGCTGTTTGATTTAAAAGTAATCTGATTATTTATAAATAGTCTGTAGTACTTCGGCATAGGCAGACAGCTGAACCCTCTCCTATTGACGTGACTCGTCTCCGTACAGATCCTGACGGCCGTGTCGAGTGCGCAGGAGTTCCGCCACGTGGTGGCGCTGAAGTCGGCGCTGTTCGTGCTCGACGTGCACAGCGGGCGCTGGTTCCCGCTGCGAGTGACGCAGTCGAACGTCCAGCGCCGCGGCTTCAGTCTCGAGAGCGACTCGGGGGCGCGGTTCGTTACCGAGGTACAATATGCTTTTCATACTATTCATATGCTCCGCGTACATCTTATCACAATTCAAAATTGCAACATCTGTTTTTAAAGAGATTATGAAGTTCTCCACTCGAAAACTGTTTTTACCCCAACGGCCATCAGTTCTACGAGCAATTTTAGTTCTTCTACGGATCTTCTCATTTCATGCGCACTGGAAAACGCAGCGTGGGACGACCTCCAACGAGGTGGACAGACGACCTGGTCCAGGTTGCTGGGAGTCGTTGGAAATTGACGTTGTAGAGTCTGTGGGAGAGGCCATCATTCAGCAGTGGACGTCCTTTGGCTTATATGATGATGATGAAGTTCTTGCCGGATCCTCTCCTCTTCATACGAGCGGCGGTTTCTAAACTGTGCACCTAAATTTCTTGACACTATATAAGTGCCAAAAATGTCCTGTGGTGCCGGCTAAGAATAGCACCAACCCATCTCATCCCGTGGGTGTCGTAGAAGTGACTTTGGGATTAGCCGCAGGGCGGGCAGTAACGTCCTTGGAGAACATTGACAATTCAACTGCGATCGTCAACCCGCCTGCCAAGTATAGCGGTTATGGCAAAACCCACCCATACACACAACATACCCAGAAAACCGGACGTTGTAGCGACCTTTAGGGGAGGCCTGTGTCCAGCAGTGGACTTTAGTCGGCCGAAATGATCATGGAGGTGATGATAATGACATAAGTGCCTATTTCAAAAGGACTTTGTTTTCTTCATTTTATTGCAATGTGTGGGGACACCGGAATTTCTCCTGTGTCGCGGATACAGTTTACATATATACATCTCACATGCACAATCACCCAGACTCGAAACAACTATCTGTATATCATACAAATATTAGTTGATAACGATGAGAATTAATATGTGTGTTTAAATGTAGAAAATTGTGTACAGGACCTGGAACGGCTGTTGAACGAGCCGGCCCAACAGCGAGGCAGCGTGCGGCTGGACCGCTCCGCCCACACACTGCCCCGAACGAGCGCCCACCAGCGTATTCTGGACCGAAATGGTTACCGATCCAACTAATTATATGATAACAAATCGATATGAAGCTCGGCAATAGTGTAAATAATATCGTTTATTAGTGATATGCCGCTGACATTAACGCGGGTACTACAATAAAGTTTTGCGATAGCTGAATAATAGATAAGACTTTGACAATGAACACAGGGCTGCTTTTATAACTTCCTCACTAGTCCATTAAACATTGTGTCATACCAACTTAGTGCTTTTACAGAGGACTCAGCGTTTTTAGCCTACCATTAAAGATACGTTGTATATTGTTTGAGCGTCAGCGCCATCTACTATCAGTAGCCATTAAAATCTGAATCGATTATAGATTTTACAATAGTGGTTCAGTGCCATCTGTCATCAGGCGCGGTCACCTCTTAGCGACATGGCAAAGTGTGCAGCCTGCAGAAAATACGTAACTGTAAAAGGTGTCGCTACATGTTGCAAATGCACAAATAAATATCATTTTGCCTGCGCGCTTCTGCCGGAGTCAGCGAAGGTAAGCAGTGACTGGCGGTGCCAGGAGTGCAAGAGAAAGGTGCCAAAAGGCAAAAACACGACCACCTCAGCTAAGGAAATGATTGGTGACGACTCGAGCCCCGGTAGCATGATTTCCAATTTCGAGGATGCCGCAGAAACTGATGGGGGTGAGCAAAGTGGCCAGCTCGGCCAGGACACCGTCCCGGCTTCACAGGTGGACGTGGGTAGGGAAGTTACGTTGTTCCGAACCGAGCTTCGTGAAATGAGGTGCGAGCTGAAGGCCGAGTTGAGGGAGTTTCGTCGCGAGATGGCCGACTTTCGTCTGACGCTCTCCACCTGTAATGACCGAATCGATGGTTTGGAGAGCAGACTTGTCACTCTAGAAAGTCAGCAAGTAGGCCACCACTCTGAGGGCATAGTCAGTCAGCTTGAGGATACAGTGGCACAGCTAAGAATTGAGCTCAATAATAGAGATCAGGAGTTATTATCCTCAGATTTGGAGATAACAAACCTCCCGGAGGATACCGGAGAAAGCACGCTTCATGTCGTCGAGCTGGTGGCAAAGAAGCTTGGTGTAACATTGGACGCGCGTGATATTGTATTCGCTGAGCGGGTAGGTCCCAGAGTTGAGCGATTGGTTGAAGCAGGTGATGCAGGCCAAGCCAGTACGATAGGCGAGGCAAGCGCGGCGGGCGAGGCGAGCGCGGCAACCCGCGGGCGACGCCTCGTGGTGCGCCTGGCACGTCGCCAGCTGTGCGACGAGCTGCTTCGGAACGCGCGTCTGCGGCGCGGCGCCACTTCTGTTGATCTTGGCTTTGCTGCGCCTCCACGCCGATTTTACCTCAACGAGAGGCTTACAAGGTCAAATAAATCTTTGTTCTACCGCGTCCGTCAAGCCGCAAGTCGTCTCGGCTGGAAGTATGCATGGACGAAGCGCGGTAGAATACTTGCCAAACAGGGTGACGGTAAGCGAGTTTACAGTGTCCGTTCGGAGGCTGATCTCGAGCGTGTTTTTGGTCGTGAAGCATCAAACGGCAATAGAGACTAAATACCAGGCACAAAGCCGCATTATAAATATTATATACTCACTCTACTGTGTTCTTGTATCCTCTGTCTGTAAGCACTATATATCAGTAAACTATGTTTTCCGCATGTGTGTACTTTGTGTACTTGTAGGTGTTTGTAGAATTATCTGTTATCTGATGTCAGAATGGTCTCTGTCTAAGCAGTTTAATAAGATGACCGCCGCTCAGTCAACTACAAAATCCTATATATACATAATTTACCTATATTTACATATCAACCTAACAATTATCACAAACTTATCCTATACACAACATTATGTAACATACTTATATATTATAACTGCTATCAACATTACAAGATGTATTCACAAAAAATATCATATAAAACTAATATACAAACACAAACTTAAATGCACACTTACATGTTATAATAACAGTCAACAATACAAGCGAGATTTATATACGAAACCGTCATATATAGCTATTATTTACAAGAAATACCCGCAAAAATGAACAATAACAAAAAATTGAAAGTTGGACTTTTCAATGCAGGGTCTCTAGGTTCGTGCCACGAGGAGTTCCTAGTGGCTATGAATGATCTAGCGGTAGACATCATGGCGATTAATGAAACCTGGCTTAGGGAAGGTGAAGAGGGCCGCGCGCCTTCCATCCCTAACTACCGTTTGCGGCACAAGCCACGCCCAGCCCATGTGCGCGGCGGGCGGGGCGGCGGGGTCGGCTTCTACGTGCGCCGAGACGTTCGCGTGCGCACCGCACCGCACCCGCCCGCGCCCAGCGTCGAGCAGATGTGGCTCAAATTAAATGTCAATTCGCACTCACTCATCATCGGCACGGCGTACAGACCGCCTTGGCTAGACGTAAACGTCTTTTTAGATGCGATAACGGACTCTCTCTCCTCGTTCGCTAACGCTGATAGGATCCTTCTGCTTGGCGACTTTAACATCAATGTACTTAATGCTACCGACAATAAGACTAAACTGCTTAACTGTTTTCTGCAGAGCTCTAATCTCGAAAATGTAATAACCGAACCTACTCATTTCACAGACCATAGTGAAACACTTATCGATATTGTCTGTACTGATGCCCGAGTGTGTAGGGTCTCAATATCACACATTCCGGAGCTGGGTCACCATGCAATAATATCAGTAGAACTTAATTTTAAAATTGAGAAACCTGTGCCCCGTTGGTTAACTTACAGACCATTAAATGACATACTGCCCGACATTTTCTATAAAGACTTAAATGAAATAATATGGGACAATATTAAAAATGTTGAAAATGTGAACTATATGGTAGACAATTTTAATAACAATATATTAACATTATTTGATTTGCATGCCCCATTTAAAATAACCTTAATTAAAGAGAAATGTTGTCCCTGGATCACTGAAACAGTGAAAGATATGATAAAGCTACGTGACAAATGTCATAGGCGGTTCAAGCTGACTAAATCTGACATTCATTTCAGCTCATACAAAGATCTCAAATATATTGTAAGGGCTGCAATTGATAGTGAAAAACGTGCATTTTTTAATGCCCATATAAATAAATACATCAAATCTCCAAAAAAGCTATGGAGTCAGCTTAAATCCACTATTGCAATTACTAAAAAACATGAGCATGATTTACCCTATATTTGCAATAGCCCTGAAAGTTTAAATAAACACTTCCTGGAGGTACCAGGCAGTGGCAAAGTTAGTATATCTGATTTAACATATTTTGAGTTCCACAGGTTTGGTTCTTGTAGTTTTCATCTGGAACCAGTAAATGAGGACTTAGTACTGAGGATCATTCGTAGCCTTAAGTCAAACGCCTTGGGTTCCGACAGCATCTCATTGGAGATGCTAAAAATGACTCTGCCTCAAAGTCTATCAGTTATAACTTCCATTATAAATAGGTCTATATCCACTTCTACATTTCCTGACCTGTGGAAAACAGCTATAGTTAAGCCTCTGCCAAAAAAAACAAATCCTGTTGGTCCTGAAGATCTTCGTCCGATTAGTATACTTCCATGCATTTCCAAAATTTTAGAAAGGGTCGTGTGCAACCAACTTGGACAATATCTCGAGCAGGTCAAGATTCTACCTGTTCAGCAATCAGGGTTTCGTAAAGGACATAGTACGGCCACAGCTTTGCTTGATGTGGTTGATAATGTTCTGGAGGCCAGGGACCGTGGCATGGGGACAGTATTAACTCTTCTTGACTTTTCCCGTGCTTTTGATTCCATAAATGTTTCACTTCTTCTTTCTAAGCTTTCTTACTATGGATGTGATGTAAAAACAGTACAGTGGTTCCACAGCTATTTGAGCAACCGATTGCAATTTGTCGAGGTGATAAGTGACAAAAACGGTACCAAGGCGACATCTTCTCTCGGTCACGTGTCCAGGGGAGTACCACAAGGATCTATCCTTGGTCCCCTACTCTTTATTCTGTATAGTTCTGACATCATTAACTCCATAACTAAATGCAAATTTCACATATATGCTGACGACCTCCAGTTATATCTTTCCTTTCATCCCCAAAATTGTCTCGAATCTGTAACTAAAATTAATGACGACTTAAATAGAGTTGCAGAATGGGCAAGAAGGAATTCTTTAGTGCTAAACCCCAATAAGTCAAAATTTATGATTATAGGTTCGAGAGACATCATCAGTAAAATTCAAAATTACAATCCTGGTGTTAGGATTGATGGCTGTTCAATAGAGCAGGTACCAGAAGCTCGCAATCTTGGAGTAGTTTTTGACGGTCAATTACAGTTTGAGACTCATGTACTCAATGCTGTACGTAACTGTTTTTACCGGCTAAAACTGCTTTATAGAGTTCGTCCCTACATCAGTGTGGATATGCGTATCATGCTTTGTGATTCCCTCATACTATCCAAGCTAAATTACGCTGACACGGTGTATGGAACATGCTTGCTTAACAGAACTGAGAGACTTATCCAGAGGGTGCAAAATGCATGTGCCCGTTTTTGTTTCAATATCCCTCCTCGATCACACATTAAACCCTTTTTAAATAATGAAAACATGATGAACATGTCGTCACGCAGGAGGCTCCATTTAGCTACTTTACTTTTTGGCGTTGTTTTATCTAAAACACCTAAATACCTATACAGCAAGTTTGCTTGGTCACGAGATTACAATACGCACAAAACTAGGGCCTCTTCCTACCTCATGGCTACGCCAAGGCATGGCACTGCTGCATTCCGTGGCAGTTTTAAATTCTCTGCAACCCGCTGCTGGAACGACCTCCCACCTCCTTTCCGTGCTATAAAATCGGTATATACGTTCAATTTAAAATATAAAAAGCATCTCATGGAACAGCAAAAAAATTAGAATTAAATAAAGGTATGAACTTACTTTAGATAATAATAATGTAGATCAAAATCAGCAATTTTGCAGCGATTGATGTGTTTTATGTGTTCTATTTGGCCTTTCGACTGATACATAGCGTGTAGATAGTATTTCTGAATCGTATTAAAATCTCCTCCACCCCAGTATAACCAGCAACTTATTATTATGATTACAAATTATGTATGATATTATTAAACCTTAAATATTCAGATAGCAAGTTAGCAACACTTGGCTTACACTTTATTTTTTATTTATTTTTATTTATCCATACTACTTTCAATGTAAACTATGTCCTTTCAGAGAGTAGTATTTTCCAATCCAATTCCAATTTTATTTATTGGCTCCATCGTTGGAGTAGTTTAATCTTTGTTTATATTATTTTCTTAATATGTGTACTCAGCGACTAGCTTCTGCAGCGTCTTTAAATTACTCTGTGGCAGCGTTCGTCTCTTGTCAAAGACAATAGAGGCGGACCTCGGATAATGACCGATAAGAAACAACCTTTTTACACACTAAATACTATTTAATTTAATTATTAAATTTTATTGTTTATTTAATCACAGTATCTGCATTATTTATTTATTTTCTTTAAATGTATATGTAGTGACCTACTGTGGCCTCACTACACGGTCCTATCTGAAAACCAGCGCTGTAACGTTCCACCGTTGCAGCATATGCTGAGATAGGGACCATTTTTGGCCTCGTACAGCATTCTTTTGTTCGTAAAAGTAACTATCTGTCTTTTATTCTGTTCTGTAAGTGTTGTCCGAGTCCAAAATAAATATGTTTCTTTCTTTCTTTCTTTCTTTCTTTCATATCAAGCTATACATTAGCATATCATATAGTCTTTCCGTACAATGCGAGTTCAGCGTATAGTGGGTGCCGATTTAATCACCCGTAACCTCTTGAGGGGTGAAATAGACCAATATTCTCTACCCGAATCAGTAAATAAATAGTTCATTAATTTTCCAGTAAAATATCCATTTATTTTTCGACACAGAAAATCCAAAACAGCGGTTCATGGCCTGATATGATTTTAATGAATATTATACATAGTTTAAGTAGTAATGCATTCAGTGCGCCGATATATGTTATTATATTGCACGTCATAGATTATTAGGATTAATTGTTTTCTTGAACATGTATTAATTATGTTTTATCATTATAAAATAAAGACACTTATTCGAAAATGTAATAAATGATTTTTTCGCCATGTAACAAATGTTTTAATTATATTAGTAACAGATCAATCTCCTATACCGTAAATATAATGTTATCAATATTACTTATATTGTGTTTTAATTACTTTAATTAACATACTTATGAAACAATCGTGTTTTTTGTTTTTTTTTTATGCACACACAGATATTTCTCGTGTCTCGTGGGTAGTTTACAGATATAAATCGCACTTAACAAACCACCAAACCAGACCCGAAACAACAAACTTTTTGGGTATAAGCCCTACACACATTCCCAACTACTGCAACTCCTGTAAGCCAGGATCTACAATGGCAACCACCCGAAAGAACACCGATCAATAAGCTCGGTGTGTCCCAGAGAAATGAATAACTGTCTTGGACCCGCAACGAAATTAATCGGAAAAGAAAAAGGAGGGATAGGAAAGAATACACGTTCCACTTCCCTCCGTACCAAGCAGGAGACAGAGAAAATACTATAGGCTATAGGCACAATAATTGCAAGTGTACAACTGGGATAAGCCCGGTTGCCAAGCACCACGGGTATAAAAATGTTTATATTTTTATTTTATTTATTCACGAGTCCATGTTGTGAGGTATTGTGACTGATTCCAATAGTAGGTATGGTTAAAACGCCTGAACGCACGGAAATTCGTCCTAGTTGGAACAAGGTCTGTATAGTAAACAACTCCGGATGTAACTTGCAAGCTGTCAAACATAATGTTGCGTTCATCTTGCCAAAGAATACACTCCCACAGGATATGATGTGCAGACTGCTCATATCCATAGTCCGGTGTTGAACATTTGCAGAGTGGTCAGGCAACAAACTTGAAGCTAAATAATTTACCGTGACCAGTGGGAATTTGATTGAGACACAAGTAAGTATCTGTGGATCATATGTACAAATATTTGTTACACGGATTACATCGCGTATATTACAGAATATTGTTGTTCCTGACGATTCGAACACTGCGGCATTCGTGGTCGCAGGATGACTAAGTCTTATAAATTAGACGTGGGAAAAGTGTATTATTTTTGCGATTGGAACGTTTGCATCTGAAACAGTGAACTGTTTCGAAACGCCGATACCTGTGCTTCATTTGCAACATATGGAACAGTAAAAAGTCGCGTCGCGGGCAAACTGAGGCAGAGTCGGATACACAGGAGCTGGTTTCAATCTGTCTTCAAAGTAAAATAATGCAACACTCGTCCTTAAGGTATTGGATATAAAAGAGCAATACTGGTAATTATTGCGTCCATAGGCATTGATATCTTTGAGATTCATATAATTTTGTATCTCTTTTTCTCTAGTTTATATTATTTTGTTTTCCTGCTCCCTCGCTAGTCGCGTTAGTAATTCAAGTTCAGTGCCTTATAAATAGTTATTATACTCTTTGTTCAGTGTACAAATAAAGACATACAAGATGTGTGAGGCAATTCAATCTTCTTTTTTTTATTATATGTATATAGCAAAAACATTCCGTGTGGTGTCCGGCTTAAGAATATAATGTTCCTAATCAAATTATTGCATGTTTATTTAGTTTTTTTTTTTAATATTAAGTATTTATATTTTAATGTAAAAATTCTACTATTTCAATTTAATTCAAATTTTGTTAATTTTTCTATGTTGGTTCACCTAGATATACAAGAGCACGCTGTGGCTTCCTATAATTGGAGGTGCAATCCAAACACAAACTTATAGACCAATTTGTTATAGCCCATGTATGTGTATCCTCTGTTGGAAGTCCATAATAATAAATCTATATTATTATCTATATATACTATAATAAAATCGTAGAGACAAAAACTCTACACTGAATATTTTTTGAAAAAAGTCACTGCCCCGTGCACCAGGCACAAAACTGCAACTTTTAGAATTTCTGTCTGTTTATCTGTTTGTCTGTTTCTATGTTGGATGTTACCGCTAAAACTACAGTATAGAATTCGTTGAAATTTGGCAAAAATGTCCGTTACTGTCCAAGGATGGCTCTAGAATACAAATCATCACGCTTTTCTACATGGGAGGTGTGTAGTATAACAATATGTTTACAAAGAAATGAAACAATCATACAAGTGAACACATTAAATTATCAGTACGTTATAAGAATTAATTTTAAAAAACATTACTATCACGCTATATCTAAAGGGAGATTTTAGGAATGAGAAAACTTATTTCGTAACTTTTCGTAACTGGTTACGTAGCCTGCTAAACTAACACGCGGGTTGTCATTGCTTTATTCTCGGGATTAAACCTACCTCTTAAATCTTACTTTTTAGATTTTATTTTGCATTCATTTTCTTCTCTTGAAAAGCAATTTCTATATTGAATATTCTGTCTGGTCTGTAGTTGAAACTTTATTATATGTGTCACGAATCACGTGATCACGTGCCGCCGTATGCGCAGCACAGCGCACAGTGAGACTTGGGGATCCTTTACAATCCTCCCCGAGAAGTGCCTGGGGGGGCGACCTTTTTACAGTCGCCTTCCCTCCGCTAGAGGGGGTGACCGCTTTATGACTGCATCCCCTCCGAGATGTGCCTAAAGGCGTGGTACCAATGGGCGGCTCTAGTGTGATCTTGCGAGGACCTGGAGCCCCCTTCGGTGCCGAAGATGACCGCTCCAGTGGTTTTAGCCGGTAGGAGTCCGGCATGCCCCTTCGCCCTTCCCCGGGGTGAAGGAGGTTCCATGTAGAATGTCCACTGGACATCAATAAAAAATAAAAAAATGTTTGTTGTAATGGGTCGTTGTTGTTTATTTGTGCCATGACACAGATGTTCGAGATTCAACAAGCAGACGTGCACTCGGACCCCATAAACCGAACGTTTCGACCCAAAACGGCTCAAACACATAACTTCCAACGAGGATAATATATTTGCACCGTATGAGAGTCGCTGCAGCTGCCGCCAGCCCATTCCGCTTAGCTTGAAAGATGGGACGAAGAAAGGGTTTCGACTCAAGATACATCCCAGCCAGAGACCTTCCCAACTTCCATGGCAATAGCGATATACCATTATTCATATTTAGTCAAGATTAATTGACAGTAATTTTCAGCTGCAACGTTAAAAATAAATTAGCGTTTTAATAAAAAAAAAATAGAAAAACTATCTACTCTGATAAGGCTACGCAGTGGCGGTGTGATTGTTTCAGCACATAGTAGCAGCATATCTGAAACTACCTTGAAATGCTGTTTTCTTCTCTTGTGGAATGCGTAATATATTTGCTGATGTTCGAGTAGGGTATTTAGCAAAGATATTGGAAGAAAGGAGATATGCCATGTAGATCAAAATCATACATTTTAGCCTAGAAATCAATTTTCCCACTAGCATTATTCATAAAAACTCACTGATGCACACAGTTACAAGGTCTCATCCAATGAACTGAATAAACACATTATAATTGGCTTCTCATACTAAAACACACCCACGACTTTGTAGGTAGCCAATCATACCGAGCGTACGGACCGACACGACAGCCGTACCACGTAAGGCGTAAGTTTATTGGGAGTACCATTCGCTATTCTATTCACTGCGTTTGTTATTCACCGATTGCTAGTTAAAAGTGGTCGATAAGAAGCATTATGTTTTGTGCACAAATAATAATGTCGTTTTGCTCCATCAATCCAAATGTAACGCAATAAAGAAAACAATTTTTTTATTTATTCTTTTTATAGACAAATACAAGAACATTCCTTCCTTAATAAAGTTGGGCTTAATAGGAATTGGGCGTCTCTAATTGTTAGGCGGGATTGAAAAGGTCATTCCAGACATGCCCTACATTTTTCTCCCATAGTAATATTGTATCTAAATTAGTCTGGACTTTAAAACAGAAACCTTTGAGTTTGTTTCGGCGTTTCTTCTCAGAGGTAGTCAGAAGGAAATGTCGGTTTCGTACAAATATATTGACGAGTTAGATAGTTTCATTTCTAAATATAAATGATGTTTCAGTATTCGGCCAGTAGTGATAGTGAGCTTCTTATTACGAGCGTTTACGTCTAGCGCGGGACCTCAAGTTTAGGTAAATCTTTGCAAATATTTGCACGGTTGGTGCAGTGGCTGACACAGTTGGCTTCTGCGCACCGGGTCGTGGGGTCGATTCCCGCACGGAACAAATATTTGTATGATATGCAGGTAGTTGTTCCGGGTCTGCGTGTATTGTGTGTGAAATTCATGTCTGTAAACGCACCCACGACACAGGAGGAATCCTAGTTTGCCCCACTAGGATTTTTTTAAAAGAATAAAGAAAGGAAAGTAAAATGTAATAAAAAAGAAAGATATTCTAATTAGCAACTACTTTACTAGTTTATGCTATGCCGTGTGGTGCCGGCTCAGAATGCCACCACCCCATCTCCTCCCGTGGGTGTTGTAAAAGTCTACTAAGGGGTTGGCCGGAGGATGGGCAGCAGCGTCCTTCGAGTACATTAACAACTCAACTGCGATCGCCAACCCGTCTGCCAAGCGTGGCGATTATGGCAAAACCCTCCAATGAGCCCACAACACACCCATATCGGTCGTTGTGGTTATCTTTGGGGGAGGCCTGTGTCCAGCAGTGGACTTCATTCGGCCGAAATGATTACTAGTTTAATGAATTTATCTCTAGAAGAAAGTTTTAGTAATTGTAAGTAAAAATATGACTAATTAAGACCTTTTATTTATTATCCCTGATCCGTGCATAAGCATACAACTTAAGCATGGATCCTTGGAGGACACCTTGGAATTTTAATTGTGTCTGGAATTGCCTCATGCAAGAGATTAAATCACTTTTTTACAGCAGTAATATAATTAAGCAAAACAACGCAACTTATATTTTCCTGTTTGTAAAACAATGTATAGGCGCTCAGGCGCAATACGTGCAAACATAGAATGTACCTACCTACTTTAATTAGGAACAGTAATTATAGTACAGAACCTTTTTTTGCCTTGGGCAAATAATAGGGCAGTTTGTGGCGAGCTGAATGTGAGTGGCCACACTGCGTACCCCAATACTCCAGAGTCGGTCAGGGCCTCGTCTCCGCACGCTCCCTCCGTCAGAGCGGTGAAGGCGTGCCTTCAGGGGCGACCCCCGGGATGACGGCGGTGCGCATGTGGTCACGCGCCGCCGTGTGTGCAGCACAGTGCATAGCCAGGTTTCTGGGGAATCCTTTACATACCCCCCGAGAAGTGTCTGGGGGGTAGCCTCTTTACACTCGCCTTCCCTCCGCTAGAGGGAGTGACCGCTTTACAGTCATGCCCTCCGAGATATGTGTAAAGGCGTGGCACCAGTGGGTGGCTCTAGATGGAGATTTTTCGAGTTCCTGGAGCCTTCCTACGATGCAGACGATGACCACTCCGGTGGTTTTAGCCGGTAGGACTCCGGCATACCCCTCCGCTCTTTCCCAGGGCGGAGGAGTTACATGACGTATTTCCACCGGATCAATAAAAAAATTTCGCGTGTTTTTCAACACACACACACAATTTTGTGGTGCCGGCTCAGAATTTTCAACTCTGGCTTGCCTTAGTTGGCCGATCCTCTATACCACCAGAGCTATATGCTAGGGGGTGGAAGTGTCTAATGGCGTAATAACGGGGAAACCCGCTCCCGCTCCGCGTCTTCGAGACGCGCGATGATGAAACCGGTGTTGCACCTCTCGACACCCCGAGTCGCTCCCTGTCGCCTGTACTAGTAGCCATTTAGGGGGCCATCTTGCAAGTGGCGAGTCACCGTCTGCCACAGAATTTCACTATAAAAGTTGACGACGCGAAGTTAGACGCCGTTTTGTCAGGTTTTAGAAGTATATAATCCATTTAGCACCCATTGCAATAGACCTTAGTGTATGACCTTATTGTAGTTTCCATCTCATACCACAGTTTCACACCTCCGGGGACAATCCAAGACTGCATTTTTATAGTGCAGCCAGGGAGAGTCCCCCATTAGTATCCCATTAGATTTTAGATAAAAATTCTCAAAAGGGCCTCTGGGTGTTGGATCCATGTTCCCCGCATAAGCCTATCAAAAGACCAGGTTTCCCCTCACAGGGGATATAAACCCGTGAAAAGAGAGACATGTAGATAATAATAAATCCTCTTTATTGCACACCATAATAAAGTAAAAGTACAATAATTTTGACCATTTGAAAAAAGGTACAATTGGCGGTCTTGTCGCAATTCAGCGATCTCTTCCAGACAACCATTGGATGGACTGGAATGTCATGCAAATCCTCATGGATTCCCTTCGGCCTGTAAAGATATTATCCCACTCTATGTGTATTACTTCCTTGGATTTTAAGTAAATATACTCTGTCTATTCTGATCTCTGGTTGGCAGCCATTATGTATTCATAAATCCTTTTAATGAATTCTACAGATTTCACTTCACCCCATGCCTTAGTTTTTGTTATGAGTTCCGCTTGACCATCTTTAATAAACTCCAGGGTTAATTGTTGTAAGGCACTAGCAGAGTGGAGATCAGCCAGTTGTAATGTTTCTATCGCATTTTCAACTGTCAGTTTCTTGTGCAAAGCTTTCACACAGAGATTCTTCAGTCCACTGAGTTGGTAATAGTCAGCAGCAGCAAGCAACTTTTCTGGTATCTCATCGACCATTGGAGCCTTATCACTGTATATGAAGGTTAACACTTCGCTTAATACTTCAGACTCAAATGATGATTCAACAACATTGGTAAAGCACTCAGTAGTATTATGCTCAAAATGAGCCTTCAGGACAGCACTTCGGCTTGCTAATACCACTTTATGGACCTTATATTCAATTTGTTCTGAAGATTTCATAGTCAAATCAGAAAACAAACCATTGCCGAGTAGATTTTCAAAATCATTGCTCAGTTGAGCCTCAGGGATACTACAATCAACTTTTATACCATTAATTACAAAGAACTGAAAATGTAATACGAAATTACGATTATAGCTCATACCAGTATTATAATCTCGCAAAGTAGTAATGTACTGCCATTTATTTGCTTGTACAGTGTGATACTTTGAAGTTTCCAACTCTGTTCTGGAATTATTAGCCAATGTAAATCTCAAAAGCACAGGAGTAGGTGACACATAGTAGATTTCAATAATATCATAAGCCTTCCCCAAGAACTGCATTTTCAGTTGAAATCGTGATTCAGATAAATCATCCGGATTTTCTAATTTTATAGAGCGTAATTCACGCGTAGATTTCTTTTCTATAAGTAATACAAAATTTGGCACAGTCCATTTTATTTCATGTATTGTAGTCTGTCCCTCCGTGTAGGCATTATAATAAGTACTGTTTTCTATACTAGCCATTTGTTTACGAAATCAAAACCGGGAGAACACTTATTCATTTACGTACCAGTACCACAACAGTACACACCCAGACAGCACTTGCAAGTTGCACGAAACTCCACGTCCGGGGATTTCCAATTCCAGATCAGTGTTGCCAACCCCTACAGAATTTTGCCCCCAAAAATCATTTTAAAATCCCCCTGAAAACTCCTAAGTATTTTTAGTACCTATATCTAGTATAGTTTGTTTAGGTTCACAAATGATTTTTATTGATGTAGGTAGTAAGTATACAAGTAACTATAGCACATGAAATAAAAATAAAACAATAATTATACAATATTATTTCATCATCATCATGTCAGCCCAAAAAACGTCCACTGCTGAACAAAAGCCTCCTGCAAAGCATAAGATGACTGATTACATGCCATGTCGTCATTTTGGGGGGAATTTGCCAGTGCCTACTCACCACGCTTGTAAAGCGGGTTGATAAGCGCAGAATGGCTACTGTTCATCAGAGGGGACGTTGCTGCCCATACCTCTGGCTTAGAGTCCCTTAGTCGGCATTTAAGACTTCCACGGGAAGAGATAGGGTGTTGGCATCTTCTTAATTCTAAATCTAATTATTATATCTAAAACGGCATCGTCATCCTCGTCATTGACCTCAGAGGTGCTAGTGCTAGGTGTATTATTTTTTTAATGATGCAACCTGTAGCTGTATCCTTTTCACATATTTTCTGAATAGGTATTTGAAGTATATGCAAGAACCGAAACCGAAAGAACAATCTTGATTCTTAACTCATAAACTCTTAACACTAACAACTTAAATAAAACCTAACTTATTTCTTTTAACTAAAGGATAGAAGGAACCCAAACAAAACAAAAACTGATACTAGTGAATTGAATTCAAGCAAACGAAAGAAGCGAAACACAAACAACAAATAAACAATGAGCAGCGTAGTTTGTATTCTCTTTATTAGAATGAGCGGCGCGGAATGAACCCGTCAGCCGTATCGTTCGTTCGTTCTAGGTTGCGTTCTAAAATATATCAACAAGTGCAAAACTGTTTTAGTTTATATTATTATTAATCCCTCCGATGATAAGTGATGGCCCCCTAAAAAACCCCGAGGAAGGAACCCTAAAACCGCCCCTTTCAATACTTATTGTCCTTAAATTTAGGGGGAAAACCCCCAAGTTGGCATCACTGATGATGATTGCCACTTGCCAGTGTCTGTCTGCCTCAGTGTTGCCAGATGCATTCAGCCTTTTTATCCGTAGTAGAAACTGCTAAAATCTGTATTCTATTTACTCGTATAACTTATTGAGGGTAATCAAAGTAAAACCAACAAATTTGTAGCTCCCATTTTATTTTGAATTAAAAATATAAATTAGCAGTATTAATTACTACATATGTACTAAAAGTTAATATATACCTCTGGTACACTCGGCTGACTAATTAATTCTCCTATATCTATCACTTCACCTGCACTATCACCACTTCACACTATGGATTTATATGTTAAGTTGTCAAATTGCACGGAAGAGCTGTCTGGAACCTTCCACTCACGGATGAACCAATATGAGGAGGATCTTCAGCATGCTGGCACCAATGAGGCGACACACAAGACGGTTGCAAGTCTCTCCCGAGAATTCATTGATTTTAAGTGTCTCATTTGGAAAACAATGAGCACTCTAAAGACCCAGATGGAGTTGTTGATTGTGGGCCTGGACCGGCATGAAATGGCATCTCGCAGGCGGGTATTGCTCCTGCATGGCCTATCTAAGGAGAAGGATGAAGACCATGTGTCCCTGGCTGTTGACCTACTGAGGGAAAATCTAAAGTTAGCCAAGGTCTCTTCCAACGACATTGTAGCCTGCCATCGCCTTGGAATAAGTACAGGCAGGTCACGCCCTCTCCTGATGCGGTTCCAAAGTCATAATCTTCGAAGTGAGGTGTGGCGTAACAAGACCCTGTTGAAGGGTTCCGGGCTTGTTTTCTCCGAATTTCTTACAAAACCTAGGCATGACGCGTTTGTGGACGCCCGCAAGCACTTTGGTCAGTCCATTGTGGTTTTGTTTAGCTTTGAACCCTCTTAGCAACCTGCTAGAGGGGTCAAGGCTGGGCTATCGGTCAGGTTATTCCCCATTTGCTTTACATGGATGACTTAAAATTGTTTTCTCCCACCAAGTTGCAACTGATAGAGTTACTGAAGGTAACTGAAACATTCAGTAACTCTATCAAGATGGAATTTGGTGTGGAGAAATGTGCAGTCATGCATGTAAACCAAGGGGAAATTATGGAATCCGAGGGAATTAAACTCTCGGATTCCGTAAACCTTCGATCTCTCTCCTCAACCGAGACCTATAAATACTTGGGAATGTCGGAGGCGTTGGGTATCAATGGGGCTGACATGAGGCAGACGTCGAAGGAGTGCTTCTTCGGCCGCCTGAAAAAAGTACTAAAAAGTATTTTATCAGGCGGTAACAAGGTTCATGCCAGTTCTCATTTACTCCTTCGGCATACTCAAGTGGACTCTGGCTGAGCTGGATGCCTTGGATAGGCAAGCCCATACATTGCTGACCAAAAATCGGATGCATCACCCACGATCCTCGGTAATGAGGCTATACATCCCACGGAAATGTGGGGGTCGTGGCTTTTTGAATACCAAAACAGTACAGTCTTAGGGAGTATTTTTTACATACTGAAGTGGGGATGCATCGAGATGTAGTGGTGGTGGACAACGGGCTCACCCCGCTTGGTCTGGCGAAAGAGAACTGGCGCAAACCTCTTGTACTCAGTACCAATGACCGCAGGGAGATATGACAGAGCAAGGAACTGTATGGACGTTTTTACCGGGCACTCCATGGACCCGATGTAGATTGTAAAGCATCCGTATCCTGCCTACGTTTCGGCGACCTCTTCCGGGAAACCGAAGGTTTTGTTTGTGCGATTATGGATGAGGTTATCATGACGAACAATTACCGGAAATATATTGTTAAGGATGGCACGGTTGACATCTGTCGGGCATGCCACCGTCCAGGTAAATCCATTAGACATATTATTTCTGGTTGTTCTCGTCTTGCTAACAGCGAATACTTACACAGCCACAACCAAGTGGCCAGGGTTATACACCAGCAACTTGCGCTGAAATATAAACTTGTAGCCTTTGAGGTACCATACTACAGGTATGTGCCCGACCCAGTTCTCGAAAATAGTCATATCACATTGTACTGGGACTGGCCTATTATCTATGATAGGACTATTGTTGCCAATAAGCCTGATATAGTGATGATAGACCGAGTAGAGCGCCGCACAATGATTATTGATGTTACCATTCCACATGATGTGAATCTCATGAAAGCCGAGAAAGATAAACAAATCAAGTATCTTGACTTGGCACACGAGATTGTCGACATGTGGGATGTTGACTCAGCAATCATTGTGCCAATAGTCGTTATGGCCAACGGTCTAATGGCCAAGAGCCTCAACCAATATCTTAAGAGGCTCTCGTTAGGTGGCTGGGTCAAGGGCATGATACAGAAGGTGGTTCTCCTCGACACGGCACGTATTGTGAGGAGGATCCTCTCTCTGGAGCCCTAGCCACTGGCAGCTTGGACCCTGTTCCCAATGCTGGTGGATCACTATTTTTTTATATTTTTAAATATATTTTATTTTGTTTAATGTATTTAAAAATGTAATTTAATATGTATATTAATCAAATAAAGGAAATAATAATAATTGAATGTAATTTATTCAATTATTCTAGACGACAATATGTTAAATTTGATGTGTACAATAAATAATATAATAAATAAATAAAGTATGCTCTAAACTTCAGACCATAGAGTCTAAATACGTTTTATGTTAACGGTTATACAAATGATCGAATATTTTAGCGCTTCACGATCGAGTTATTGATTCAAATTGATTCAATCAATCGCGATCGATCATGACCGACACAGGTCTAACACAAGCACGAGTAACAGTGGACTCGAAGTGCATCGCAAATTCGCCATTGTCTTCTTCTTCTCTTAAACTATGGCTTCTGTAGAGTATCTTCCACAATTTCGCCAATGTCAAGTCAAGGCAACGTTGTACGGTATTCAGATTTAATCAATCTTTACATATTTATAAAATTATTCTCAAAAATAAAAATATCTATAAATATATAAAAATATGTCGGCAACGTCGTACGGTTCAATTGTTTTTCCATTCGCCATTGTCAATACGTCATAAATTAACGTCAAACTAGGTACTATGGTCAACAGACTATAGCCTGCCGAACGATAAAATAAAAAAACGTACGATGTCATTTGTCAAAATTGTTTGTTGTATGTACTTGTATTTTTATTTTGTAAATTGGGGAATTGAACCAACATAGCATGAATTGAACCGTACGGCGTTGCCCACTTAATTGATAGAATTTTATCATTTTTGAGAAATATTTTATGAATTTGTAAAGATTCATCATTCTAAACACCCGTACGACGTAGCCCTATACTTGACATTGGCAAAATTGTGGAAGATACTCCATAGAAAGCTTAATCTAAGAGAAGAAGAAGAATGTAAATTCGGCTTTTTCAGGAATTGAACCGTAATCTAAGAGAAGAAGAAGAAGGCTTTTTCAGTATTGTTTGAATTGTTTCTTTGTCTTTGTACCAAACAGACAAAAATGAGTAAAAATCAGAAGTGTTGTGTTGACAAATGTCCAAGTACAACCGAAAATAAGAAAATCGGTTTCTTCAAGTTTCCAGGCTGGCGATTTCGATCGTTCCAAAGAAACAAATGGATCACTTACATCCAAAAGACTAAGTAAATAGTACAATTTCTGTCTTGTAAATTTCCGACCATAAGATAACTCATCAGTCATCTCTCATAGTTAGGGAGGTCGTAATAGGATATCGACTGTGGATTGGGTGACATTACCATGATTCGAAGGATTGGGTTGCTATGAAGTTGCTACCCATTTTTGATGTAATAATGTAGCTGATTTTATTTGACACTCATAGGCAGAAAGTGGCTCTAATTTTCCATATTCATATTATTACTATCAATGACTACACAACTATAAGGAGTCTGTTTCAATAAAACAATGTAGTTGACCTTTCTGTGATGCAGTCACTCCAGTGTGATTTTTTTGTGACACATTCAGCTGCATGTAATTTTAACGCATAGCTATAGCGAGAGTAAGCAATAAGATTTTATTGAATAGAATATTTACTATTCTACAAAGTTGTATGTAGACTTAGACTTAGATATGATAAATTGAAAATAAATTCACAAGTATTAAATATTTGCAGACATTCTCTGTTAATGAAAATTCAAACACCAAAGAAAATATGAGCTGGTATATATTAGCACCTCTTGTAATATGTACCAGCATAGAGTTTATAACAAAATACAAAACTAGTAACAATGCTCTTTGGTTCAACACAATTGACTCCTATTTTCTGAAGTGCATCTGCATCTATTACTGACTGCTTGGGGCTTTTGGGTATCGAGTTGATTTCAAACCTCAATCTTAGCCTATCATCTAGTAAAAAGCACAAACTGCACAAAAAGTTTTTGCCCTTAATAAAGTGAAGCAATACTTGGCACCTGGACAGCTTCTTAATATTTTCAAAGTAGAGGTCCAGTTCTTTATGGAGTATTACAGCCACTCATGGGACATCTCAGCAAAATACCAGCTTGCTCAACTCAATTCAGTTTGCTGGCCAACTCAAAGTCATGAGCTCAAACTTCACTGTCACAGAATTACTTTGTTAATCCTTAATTAAGGAGAAAAGCACAGTAAACATTACTTGCAAGTGTTTGTGTTATTACTTGATCATCTTTGTATGCAAGTATGTGTATGGTGTATATTCCTTTTTTTAAACGTCCAACACTATGATTTCTCCCATGTTGTGGGTGCATTTACAGGCATAACCGACCGATCGACCGAGAGGTTGTTACCTGTGCCTGTACTCCATTAAAAAGTGTTTTATTCAAATAATGTAATATATACAACAAACTTTCCTTCTACGGCTAGTTGTTTCGGGACCAGGTGTGAGATGTATGTCTATAACTGTACCCATGGTATAGGAGAAATAATGGTGTGTAATTATATAAAATTAATTGGGAGAGTCCATTTCATACAAACAGTAACCTTGAATTATGTCCAAATTTTTTATTTTGATTCATTCTTTTATTTCAGTGGTTCATCGTGGCTGCCAACCACTCGTAGTGCTGTTTGTAGTGCGCACTTTGTTGGGGGAGAACCGAATTTAGACTCAACTCATGAAGACTATGCACCATCAGTCATGTCAAATTCATATTTGGATGCAATCTGGTATTTATGAACATCCAGCTTCTTAAACATCATCCTTTTGTGCATGTGATCTCCTATCTATGAATGATGAGGTGCAGAACAGAGACAGACTTGAATCCTTCCCATATTTCCATAAATGTCTACTCTTGATGTTGAACATTGGTCTCTCAAAACTCATGCACAGCAGGTGGATTGGTGACGGCAGCATTATAAACATACTGGACATCCTCTTAAGCCTTTAGCAGCTAAGTCTTTATTAAACATTTATATATTAAACACATTACACCTGTGTGTGGAGAGGTGTGCTTATTTCTTCAGGGAATCCAAAAGACAAGTTGAGTAGTTACTCAAACCAAATAGTTCCCAAATATTTTATGCCTTATCTTAAAGTAAGGGTGAATGGGCTTCCTCTGGCTCTTCAATTTTAGACGAACAGGTGAAATCGAAGTCAATAATTCATTGTCTGATACCCATAATTGTCCACTGCTGAACAAGGGCCGTCTAATGATAAATAATTTTGAAAAATACATGGTAAAGCCAATTAGATATAAAATATAATATGCTCATAAGACATTTCCACAATGAGCGGTCACATGCCGCTCTCATCCAACGACTCCCAGCGACCTTCACCAGGTCGTCTGTCCACCTCGTTGGAGGTCGTCCCACGCTACGTTTTCCGGTGCGCGGTCTCCATTCTAAAACCTGTGTGCCCCAACGGCCTTCAGTTCTACGAGCAATGTGCCCCGCCCATTGCCACTTCAGTTTACTAATCCTTTCAGCTATGTCGACAACTTTAAGTTCTTCTACGGATCTCCTCATTTCTGATTCGATCTCGTAGAAAAATACCACGCATAGCTCTCTCCATAGCTCGCTGAGTGACCTTGAGCTTTCTTATGAGGCCCATTGTGAGTGACCACGTCTCTGTTCCATATGTCATCACTGGTAACACACATTGGTTAAAGACTTTCATCTTGAGGCATTGCGGTATTGTTGACGAAAAGACGTTGCGAAGTTTCCCAAACGCTGCCCAGCCGAGTCGGGTTAATACGGGTTAATACGGGTCCGACGATTGACGTCTTTCTCGAGTTGGACCTACCTAACTGGACAGTTTGTCCCAGGTAGTCATACTCGTCAACAACTTCAAGAACAGAGCTCGCAACGGATATTGGGATGGGCACGACATGGGCATTTGACATGAAATTGGTTACATACGGATATTGCCACAGTCACCACACATGGTAAGCAAATTATTGGTCACAGTATGTCGTTATTAGGAAATGGAAGGATGCTTCTGCCGATGCACTTAATGTCGTGTTGCTCACGCAGCAATTTAACAGCAATAAAAAAATTTAACAAAAAAAATACCGACTTAATAAGTATAAAATATAACTCGTTGGTCCTCATGAACCATGGCCAATTTTTTTCTTTTTAGTGGTTTTAATATTTTTATATCGTGTAGAGTTCTTGAAGCCGGTTTTTTTTTGTTAAACAGGTTTATTTATTTCTTTTTAGTGTAAATAAATGTAAGAACTTTTTCCAATTTGGTATCCCCATCAAACACTAAAAATAAGTCTAAGAATCGAAACTATTAAGACATCATCTAGGTAAGCGCAGTCAAATTAAACCTGTTTATTGAAGCTGGTTCAAAACCTACTAAACTAGACTAGTAATTAAATTTATATGGGACCAATTCCAAATCATTCTGCACCTATTAAAAAAAATCGCTCGAATCGGTCTACAAATCTCGGAGTAATCGGTGTACATAGATAAAAAACACGCTTCGGATTCAGAACCTCCTCCTTTTTGAAGTCGGTTAAATAGTGTCAAACTGTTCAACCTTGAGTAGTTCCACCAAAATCCAGAAATTGTCATGGCTGCGTGGGCAAAGTAAGTGAATACGAAAATGTAACTCGCCGCTGCCGCAACGTCGAGTTGCAGGTCGTGTTGCTTAGACAATAGCACTATTGGTCCTTGTATAGTTATCGCCTACATGATTGTCCAGGTGTCGGTTGGTGCCGGTGAAGCAGACGCAGCATGACGCGCTCATGGAGCCCAGCAAAGTCGATGTGCACAATGTAAGTTACCATTTGTCTTACCGTAGTACCGACGTGCGTAGTACATTAAGTCTGACGAGCTGTTGAAGAAGGCTGCGGCGGGATGGAGGCTGGAGTGTGAGCTTCATCGCGTTCATATTGTTCTTTGCCTAATGTTTGGCGACACAATTGGTGTAGTGGCTAGTAACTTGATTTTGCTACGTGTCGCGGGTTCGATTCCCGCACGGAACAAATATTTGTACGGCCTACAAATATTTGATTTGTTGTTCCAGCTTTGAGTGTTTGTGCAAGTGAGATTTTTCTGTACATTGTACCTTTTTTCTGTACCGTCTTCTCGTGGGGCGCTTGGTGTGGGCACGCAGATTCCCCAATCTACGCACTCGCGAATCCACAGGGCCCCCGCCTTATAGCGAAGGCAGGGGATTTCAGGCCTATAGGAATAAGGCGCCAGGGCGGTTGTAACTTCTTCGAGCAGGATCGGCCCTCTCCAGATCCCGCACTGCGGTCTCCTTCTGGAGGATGACGCTCTCATAGAAGGAGACCACGGCATTCCAGTTTTCATGTATGTACATTAATCCCGTCGCGTTTTCATCGAATTGTTTACGATACATTGCGTGCTCAATGATGACACAAACTGTAACCTATCATTTCCGAGATACATGGCTTTCCTATTTTTAATATAGGCCTAACTGCAACCTCTTCCCAAAGTTGTCAAACGTTGTTATTTTCACCCTGTATTTTATTGTACACCAAAATAAATACATAAGCGCAAAGATTTAAATCGTTAGATAGGCCCTTATGAACAAAATCCGCCATTTTATTTAGACGTGTGCGTATATTACTCATACAAGTGTGTCGTAAAACTATACTCAATAGCATAAACACGCAAGAGATTGTGTCGATGGCTTGCGATGTCACGCATAATAATTTCCGCACTATCATGTAGTTCCGACAGTGGATTATCGTTGTATTCTTGACGAAGTACGAAACTATCTTTGTCATTGTTCTTCTCATAAGTATTTCAAATAGTTCGTTCTCTACCGCTTTAGTCAGCGTCCGTGAGAACAATAAATAAAAATGTAGTTTGAATTGTGTTAGACAGTGACATTTATCGATATATTGAAAACATTATCCATAGCCTTTATCCTTGCACGTATTTCTAGTGATGTATTTATATTTCTTGAATGCGCATGAAGTAGTACTCTATATTATTTTCTTATTAATGTAAGACAACGTGGTCAGACGGGTACTCGATCGCGTCTGCAGTCAAATGCACTCGATCACTCTTTTGAGTGATGGCCTATTTGCAGCGTTGCAATGTATGGTAAGGGTCAATCTGACGATTTAAATCTTTGCATAAAGGGCGTATAATCGGTAAAAGCGAAATTTCTTCTATATACAACCATTGGAAGGAAAAATACACATCTAATTGAGAATTTTCGGAAGATAGTGGTCAGTTATGATTCCCTGAATCGGCCCCTCCCTACAGGACCGCGCCCGCTGCAGCTCGAAGTCGCCGGGCCCGCTGTCGCCGGGCGACGTGGTCGAGGCGCTGTGGGCGGCGGCCAGGGCCCGCGGCACGCTGTGCGCCACGGCGAACTACAGCGAGGTGCGCCGACAGCTGCGGCTGGCCACGGAGCTCCACGATCTGCACGCCGTGTGGTACGCGAGGCGTAAGCTTTATATTAAAGAAGTAGATATGTTACATGCACGCCAAAAGAATCTCCCCCAATTGTAGCTCCTCGCTATCAGTCGCCCAAAACAGCATAACGAGCACACACCGTCACAATCAGTATTGTTTTATTAATTAAGTAATAACAATGCCGTCGTGCGTGTAGAAAATGCACAAACTATCAAGCAAAAATAAAGTACAAGGGATCTCATCCTACACGTGAGTACCAAACAAAAAAACACTATTCAAATTATTTACAGAGTAATGTTCTCGAAGAAAACAGGCCAAGCAAAGAAAAGAGACAACACATATATTCTATCACAGTGTAACAAAGACATCGACCAACGACAACATGCTGAACAAAAGCCTCCCAACATTTCCACAATTATGTCGTCATTTTGGGGGTACTGCCAGTACACACCACGCTAGGCAAGTGGGTTGGTGAATGCAGAATGGATTCTACAGATGGGACGCCGCTGCCTATCGCTCTGGTTTACAGCTCCTTAGTCGCCTGTTTTGTGTAGATGGAGTGATGCTATTCTGAATTCGGACACCGCACGCAATACACTACGATGGTACACTCACCATACTCAATTTGCGGCCGGCGGGTATCATGCGGCCCACCGAGCTTTTCTGAGCGGCCTGTCATAATAGGCATAGTAAAACAAGACAAAGCGCGTGTTCAAATGAAGTTGTGGCAAGAATTGATTTGGAGGTTTATAAATAATTTTAAGTCCCAAACATTTAATATTAATAGATTTACTAACACTATCGTGCACATACGGGTTTGCTCGTACAAATGCTTGCTAAGGTCTACACCTTAGTAATCGATATTAATTCCAATTTGATACATCAAGATGCTTTTTGGAAAAAAGGTCCTTGACACACGGATAGACCGAACCGAATAAGAAAGAAAACTCATTTATTGCCACGCTGTAAAATAAACAACATGTACAAAAAATATTGTGTGCTAACTAAGCGATCTCAGCAAATGTTGTTACATATTTAGCTAAGCTTAATGACAGCCGTCTGATAACAACAACCGCGACCGACGATTTGTTTAAATATCATCGTGCGGTCACCCATCCATAGACTGACCGCGTCGGGCGTTGCTTAACCTCACCGATCAGTGAATGCAGCTCACCACAAGTAAGTAATTTATTTTGACACCACTATAATGAAAAGGTTAGAACAAAATACAATATTGCCTAGTATTGTGGGAGGCTGGTGCCTAAGCTGTAAGCGAAGCCTGTGTTTCAGGTCACCAGGCCTCCACCCAACCATTTCCATTTTCTTTTTCTTCGTGTATCTGATTCTATCGAGTTGTTTCCTCTTGTTAAAGTTCTCTTGGTGAATACTCTCCAATACGTTGATATAACTTTGTCAGGCCCCGATACTGGTTGATTTTGTCCTTTATAACCCAGTTGTCATCTTACATCCCATGAATGCGCACTTTCCCTACAGACAACATCTTGATACAACAAACTCGCTGTTCTAAAATGTGTATATTATTCTTAAGTGTTTATATAGTTTACACATGTAAATTAGTTTAGATAACAACACACTATATACACGACACTGTAGCTTAAGCGCACCGCTGATGGCTGACAGTACCAACCTCTCGGAAAATGGGTTGGTACCATCTGACAGCCAACTCTAGCATCAAATCAAATAGCGCGCGCTTCCCCGGCTTCCTGTTACACACTTCCGTCCCTTTTCACGAAATCACTCCCACGGATTGCAGAAAAGCGAGAGGAAAGATGTTACACATGAGCACGCAAATTTCTCCGTGATATGTATTCATACTAGGAGGGATCAAAAAGTAATGAGAACGACATACTCCTCGGTAAGAAAAAAAAATATTGGCAGGCATAGCTCAGTTACATATTCTGGGACGCGCGGTTTCACCCGCGGTGTAATTTAAAATAAATTGGATTAGAGTACTCGGCATAGACACTTGACGTAGAAGTATATAATGGATTTCATGGGTTTTAATTTTTTTGCGCGGAACCCTAATTAGTTTTCTAAAATAAAAGTAGCCTAAGTTATTCCTTATAA
This sequence comes from Diloba caeruleocephala, assembly GCA_947459985.1. Classification (NCBI taxonomy): domain Eukaryota; kingdom Metazoa; phylum Arthropoda; class Insecta; order Lepidoptera; family Noctuidae; genus Diloba; species Diloba caeruleocephala. The sequence continues at coordinate 104,928 of OX381631.1, read as the reverse complement.
CATCAGCTATCTGCCAGTGAAAGTCCCGTAGAAATCGGTCCAGCCGTTTAGGATATTAGCGGGAACAAACAGACAGACAGACAGACCGACAGACAGACAAAAAACATAAAAATAGTTTTTTTGTTGTAGGAACCGTATATACTTCCATATGTATTTAGTAAAAACCTGTTATTTTGATATTACAAACAGACACTTCAATTTTATTTATTTGTCTAGATTAATAAAGAAAAAAAATCTCTTTTCTCTTCTCGGAACTTGTTCTCGAAAATGGAGAAAAACGAAGTGCGAGCCGTTAATAAATACCTGTTTAAAAAAGTTAACGACGCAAAAGATTTATTGCGATTTGGAGGCAACATTAGGAGAGTTTGCTCCGCCGTATTCCACTGTCGCAAGGTGGGTGGGTGGTTCTCAATTTTGAGTAGGCAGAACGAGCACGGAAGACGAACATCGTTGTGGCCGTCCATCGACGTCTGTCACCCAAGAAAATGTTGCGAAAGTCGAGAAAATTGTATTGAGCGATCGAAGAGTTACCATCCGATACTTAATTCAAGAAACGGGCATTTCATATGGAAGTATTCAATCCATATTGAAACAGTCTTTGAATATGAGAAAAGGCTCCGCAAGATGGGTGCCAAGAATGTTAACCGACATTCAAAAACAAAATCGACTTGACATTTCGAAGATATTGGTGGACAAGTTTCAAGAAGATTCTGAAAACTTTTTGTCTCGTTTCGTAACAATGGACGAAACATGGGTCCATCATTTTGATCCCGAGACAAAACAGCAATCTTCGCAATGGAAACGGCCATCATCACCGACCCCGAAGAAGTTTCGTGTCGTGGCATCGGCTGGCAAGGTTATGGCCTTAATATTTTGGGACTCAGAAGGGATATTGTTGATTGATTACCTGGAGCGTGGAACTACTATTACAGGCCAATATTATGCAGCTTTAATTTCCAAATTGAGGATTACCATCAAAGAGAAAAGGTGAGGGAACCTTCGAAGGGGCGTGCTGTTTCATCACGACAACGCACCCGCGCACAGGTCGGCAATTGCGATGGCTGCCATTCAGCAAGCTGGCTTCGAATTGATTGACCACCCCCCTTATTCACCAGATCTGGCGGGTAGCGATTTTTTGTTCCCCAAATTGAAAAAATACTTAAGGGGAAACAGGTACGAAGACGATAACGAGGTGATGGATGCCGTGGAGAGCTTTTTGCAGGATCAAGACAAAACTTTTTTTGTGAAAGGGATTGAAGCCTTGGAAAAGCGCTGGACTCGGTGTGTAGAGAGACTCGGAAACTATGTAGGAAAATAAATTATTAAGTTATCAATAGTCATTAAATTCTATCTCATTCTCACTACTTTTTGATCCCTCCTCGTATAACTGCGTCCACGCTCTTCTGCTTAGCAGTTGTTACTGACAACTCCATCCGCGCTCACACACGCATGGATTAGTCCGAAGCGCACTATTCACACGCGAATTTGTAGTTAGCGATAAATCTGCTAGATTGGTGCGCGTGTGGGTGGCCAATTAAGTTACCTAAGCAAATTTTAGCGCTTGTAAAAAGAAAAAAAAATACACAAGCGAAATGTGCCAGAAATAATTTGATGTTAAAATCATTGTTATATGGCCAGTATTTAAAAAATATTATTAAAATATTCCCAGCCAGTATAGAGGTGTGTTTTTAAGTGTTTTACTGTAATATGTCCACAGGGTGACGGCGCAACGCGTGTCGTTAGAACAAGTAACTAGTGCGGGCCGAGCTGGCGACAAGCTCGTGGTCCCGGCGGCCAGCGTCGCGGCCCGCGTGGCCGACCTCGTGCTGCTGCACACGGACGTGGATGTGCACCGGCTCATCTCTGATGTGAGTACAGTGTGGCGTGCGAGAGCATTTATTTTACTTTACCCGTTCAAAATGTATCATTTACTTCCTCTGCCCCAGGGAAGGACGGAGGGGCCGGACTCCTACTGGCTAAAGCACCAGAGCCGCCATTCCCCGCCATCCCCACGGACTATTATCCCTTTTTAGACCAATCTTGTAAACCTTATTCTTACTTAGTAAGGTTTTTGTGTGTACAGGAAAGTGTCACCCTATACGAAGAATCGACAGCCCTACATCAGCTCTGGGAGCTGGTACAACATCACCGGCTGGAGGACGCCGCTCCTATGAGTTCGCGAGTGAGAGCGAAGAGGTGGACGCTGGCACATAAAGACTATCAAAATAGGTACTTAACAGAGTTGCACCCTGTGTATGGGTATACACTTACATACATTTGTATGTATATACTTGTATACATGTACATACACCTAGGTCGAATGGACATGCATACTTACACGTATAGACATTTGGATGTATATAAATAAAAAGATACAAAATTATTGGGTGTCGCGAAAGCAGTTGGGAAAAAAAAAAACGAGCTGCAAATTTATTATATGATTAGATCGAGGATAGTGTCACACTGTGATAAGGTTGTGTGATTTCGTGTCGCTCGCAGCGTTTCTGTTGCTTCCCAGGCTGCCTCACCTCGTTCAATGGGTAAGGCGGACGCTGTCACTAAATGTTAGCTCACGAGGTCCCCCCCGCAGCGGGCGCGAGGCGTCGCTGGTGGTGCTGCAGCGGCGCTGGCACGAGCTCAAGCTGCAGGCGCGGGCCCGCCTGGCCGCCTTCTGGAGGCGCACCAGCGCCGCCCCGCCCGGCCCACTGCTGGGCGGAACGCCCCCGCCCCCTCCCGTGCCCTCGCCCGAGGCCCCGCCTCACGCCTCGCCTGCCAGCACCTGGTCGTGGCCGGCTCCCCTTCACCTCGCTATGTTGAAACGGTCAGTATATTCATAACAGCTATCAGTTTATTATATGTGTCCATCTGGTTCTTGCTATTCCTATCCTTTAAATAAAAGGATGGGAAACAAGTATTACAACATTAAAGTTACACAGTTCGTCTATGCTGCACCACCCCATTCAGATATGATATGATCGATTGGCGTAACGTACACCATTTTCAGAAACATCGATATTGGCAGATTCTCTAAGTGATTTAAACGTGAAAAAGACGAAATGTTCGGGTAGTTAGTTTATGAATCCATCTTAGGCAATCGTCTATTTGTACACCTAGATATTTTATATTATCAGTTCTAACAATAGCGCGCTGTTAACTGATTCAGACAAGAGTGAAATGTTATAGCGAAAGTGTTTCGGAGTTTCATGTTGCGCCGGATTGCAAAAGTACTAACTAATTACCTAGTAGGTTATTTTAAAACGTATTGCTAGCAGCTTTAGATTACGCCAGTTTATTATTTGAAAACAGTGCAGATTCCGTTATTTTCACGTCTTCCAACGTAGGTCTGTTAACTAGAATCGCAGTATCATCGGCATATGCATAAATCTTAAAAAAAAAAAAAAAAAAAAAACACAAGCTGAGATCGACATTCTACAAAAGTTGCTTAAGTAGATTTGAAATAGTGTAGGGCCTAATATGCTTTCTTGGGGCACTCCGTATGATACAATTTCTTCATCACTGTAGCTCGAATCAATTATGACTCGTTAGCTGCGAATTCTCAAGTAATCCCTGAATATCTCAAGTGCTATGCCACGAACACCCAAAAACTCCAGTTTAGTTATTAGTTTTGGGAATGAAACTATCGAAGGCCTTTGACAGGTCTAGAAATATACCTAGATACTTTGTTCTTCTATCCAGTGTTTTAGTAATAGATAGTGTTCAATCCAATATAGCGTCTTCAGTCGAGACTCCAGCTCGGAAATCGTCCTGATTGTAGGCTACAATCTGGTACTTATCTAGAAAACTTCGAAGATGTTTGCTAAGAATCTTTTAAATAATTTTTCAAAGCGATGTGGCAGCACTTATGTACCTCTGTTATTATCGATACATTTTTTGTTCCCTCCTTTATAAACTGGATAGTCTTTAAATAATCTAGGAAGACTTGTTTGTATACAACGGTTGCAGATATATGTTATCGGTGGTACCAATATGTGACGACATATCTTAAGAAGCTAGGATGATATTCCATCCCAGCCCACAGTACAGTTATTATGTAACTTTGACGGCATACTTGGTGCAGCGGCTGTTACAGTGGCTGCTGAGCTCCGGGTCGCGGGTTCGATTCCGGCACGGAACAAATATTTGTAGGATCGGCAGGTAGTTTTTCCGGGTCTAGGTGAAATTTGGTTCTCTAAACACACCCACGACACAGAAGAAATCACTGCTACATACACTACACTTCTATGTGGGGCAAAAATGAAATGACTTCTTATATTTGTGGTACTTTCGACCTCTTGACGCTTACGGGCTGATGTGTGTTTTACTGGCAGGTACCCACACATAGCAACCTCTCCCGTTGTGAGCTGGAGGCAGGCTGTCGCAGACGGACTCGTCGTCACTGAGCCGCTGGTAACTAATGCAACAATATTTTACTAACTTAACTTTCTTCTTTTATTTTCGTTTGGTTAGTGACTATTTTCTGTCAGAGTTGTTCAAGCCGTCCATGACTTGGCTTAACGACTGCCGTCTGATGACAACAACTGGGTTATTCATGGCCGTCAGGCGGAGAAAACTGACGAGTCACGGGGCTGTGCAAAATGAACTGAAGCTGGCTCAATGGCACGAGCGGCGTGTATATGAGCCGTTCTTACGACCGTATAGGCATGCCATTACATGTTTCATATCAAAACTCGCACACAAGTGGCTGCTTTATGGAAGCGATGTGTAAAGAAACACCCGCTGTCTTGGTTGGTCTTTGGTTGTAGTGGAACGTGACTGGAGACTCATAACTAATAATAATATTACGACCACCTACTAGTGTGGTGTCCAGTTTGAAAATACCGTGTGGGACAGGATTAAGAATATGGCACCACTCCATGTCCTGCCGTAGATGTAAAAGGTGACTAAGAGGCTCTACACCACAAGTATGGGCAGCAGCGTCTGTTCTGTGACACAGCTATTCTGCTCTCACTAGCACGCTTGCCAAGCGTGGTGAGTACTGACAAATTCCCCCCAAAATGGCGACCATGTAACCGGTCGTTTTTATGGGAGGCATTTTTTCAGCAGTGGACGTCTTTCGCTGATATGACGAGATGTCAGAAATGCCTAATACGATGCCCATGGCTAAAACAACTTGAACTCTCTTTTATCTTATCTCGTTATTAATGTCAAAACACTGTCAGAATTATTTATGTGATAGTAAATCACTATAATATATACTTAGTTCTAATGTCAAAATCAACCTGGGTTGGCCAGAATGTCATCCTATTGATACGTTCCAGGAAAACGATGTGGACGATATCGCCGTATTGGATTCCAATGTTTCGGTGGGCGGAAATTCTGAAAGTGCAGAACCTGATAGCGTAGTTACTGGAAGTGCTGGACCTGCAAGTGCAGAACTTGCAAGTGCAGGACCTGCAAGTGCAAGACTCGCAAGTGCAGGACTTGCAAGTGCAGGACTTGCAAGTGCAGGACTTGCAAGTGCAGGACCTGCAAGTGCGCAATATGATAACTTGGACATTGACAGTGCAGTAACTGAAAGAGCGTTGTCTGAAACTACAGAACTTAGAATGCAAGGCGAGACAGCATGCAGGCCGCCCACCAACGTGCTCGCAGCGCCGGAGGACCTCTGGCAGCCATATCAGAATCGTATGTTCCCTATTTATATTTTTTATTGTTATATGAGTTTTTTCTGCTGCCCTCTTGTTAGTGGTACTGTGTTAGGAAAGTCGGATTTCAGCGACAATTGTACAAGTATATATTTTATACTAACTTATTATAAATGTAGCAAAATCTTAGAAGAATAATAACACTTTTAGGACCTGTCCTGACGTTTCGAATACTTTGCAGCATGACTAAGGCGTCCTTACAGATTTTAAAAAGTAATTTTATTTTATCTACGATACAATTTAAAATATACGCGATAGAATCCGTTTAAAAGTGTTTTATTATAATGTGTAATAATCGCGAAAACCAATATCAATAGCCTACCCCGGTGTAACCACAAGCAATCGAGTTGATGACCTTGTGCTCGGCACAGCCTGCCAACTGGGTGATTTCCTGCGCTCTGTGACGTCAGAGCCTCGGTGCTATTCGGTGCTTTTATTTGTTGTCCATACGTGCATGTGCTAACATAGACGGTAATATTGTGTGTGTGTGTGTGGCCAATAGAAGGGTCGCCATTTTCAATCCCATTCTTTGACTAAGTTACACGGTAATTGTTAATAAGGTATTAAATACTCCCAAAAACACACACACGAAACCGACAGTATATCATGACTTTGACAAACATTTCAATGTAGGCAAAAATGTTCAAGCAATTTTTTCGATTGGATAAAAGATTTTTGTCTCCTATTCTATTTGTATTCGTATTTTTACACTTTGAGGTTACTACTCTCAGAAAGTTTTCGTATCATTAAGTGGAAGAACACGAATACATACACGGACCCTAATCTTAAGTTAATCTAAAGGACCGATTTGTTATAATAGATTCAATCATATTTGACACAGTATCAAAATAAAGTAAATGACTTATAGCTAAAACTTCGAAATACATAACAATAAGACTTATTAGCTTTATCCGGAGAAGTTACGATGTCATATGCCTTGATAAAATAATTATAATTAAAAACGGTAATTAATAACGTCGTGAACTTGAGATATAACATTTGCCATTGGGAATGGCCCTTTGATTTATCAACACGACACTTGCCATAAATCTTCGTTTGATTAGTATGTACTTTTATTTTTGATCTTATTTACGCCAATGGTTATTACGCCTGCTTATCTATTATAGATGCTATTATAGCGCCTGCTTAGCTATTATATTTTAACCTTAATTATGTCAATATACTTCAGTTATTATTATTTATTTACCTAGTTCCGAGGTTATGGCACTTGTATGCCGCAGCTAAATATCGGTCTTAGGTAGTGAGTACTTGTACTACTGCCTAACGGAATGCCAAACTGATTATTTTGAAGCACTTTGTTGCTTATTTTAATATTTGTGGCAATATCTGAATATTCTTTCTTTCTTTCCATAGACACTGTGTCGATGAATACGGGAGATAAAAAAACAACACCAACGATAGACGTCTTACACACGCTAGATCCTACTACAGTCAAAACTGAGATTGTTTTCGAAAACGATTCAGCTGATGAAGGTGAAAACCAATTCAATGACAAGTATAGTAATCTTTTAATTCCTTTGGACGTAAAAACAGAGCCTGTAAGAAAAAGAACGGTGTTTGATGATGAGACTCCGATGAGACGGGGAGTGAGTGCGGAATATGAAGTTACAGATGAGGTCACGGGTAAAGATACATTCATGGAAAAAAATGACGACATCGACAGGATGGCGTGGAACACAGATCAGGACATGGACGAGTTGGTTGGTGAAAAGATTAACGATGGACTGAGCATTGGTAAGCAATTCTATGATATGAACTTATACCGTTTCTATGCAGGGCTCACCTACAGGCTAGATGTTGGAAAATGCACGTATGCATTGACAGACGTGCTACGCAGGAATAATTGTATCATCATATAAGCCAAAGGATGTCCACTGCTGAACAAAGGCCTCCCCCAAAGAATTCAACAATTGTGTTATTATTTTACCAATATTCACTATGCAGCTGCAGGCTTGTTGGTGAGCGCAGAATGTTGCTGTGCCACACAAAGGACGCTGCTGCCCATCCCTTTGATTTAGGGTCCTTTAGTCGGCTTTTACGACATCCACGAGAGGAAATGGATGGCTCTATATTCTTAATCTGGACACCACACAGAATATTAGGACAATTCATACTTACACATATTATGTTTTTTTTCCCATTAGGATTTCTCCTGTATCTCGGCTACAGTTTACGACATAAATCTCACATTATTAGATGTATAAATCAATGATTATACAAAAAATCCGACAGAATCATATTCTTTAGAAAGTGGCCCAGAAATAGAGCCTTTAGGCACGCCGTATGCACACGGAACACTGTACTCTAAGTTTGACAGATTTGCTAACTTAGGTACTGTTTTCGGACGAGGACACGGCGTGTAACCACCGACCAGCGCCCATGTCCAACACGCTTGAGCCGCCGTATTTGTCATATGACGGGGGGCCTCGGGGGTCGCGAGCATACAGATTGGTGATTCTGCGTGCTCATACCGGAAAGATGGCGGTGTGCACGTGGACACGTGCCACCGTGTGCGCAGCACAGTGCACAGTGAGGCTTCGGGGGATCCTTTACATTCCTTCCCGAGATGTGCCTGGAGGGCAGCCTTTTTACAGTCGCCTCCCCACCGCTAAAGGGCGTGACCGCTTTACAGTCCAGTCCAGTCTTCCGAGATGTGTCTAAAGGCGTGGCCATCAATGAGCGGCCCTAGTGTTTCAGGTTACAGATTAAATTCCCCTTCCGTTGCCGAAGATCACCGCTCCGGTGGTTTTAGCCGGTAGGAGTCCGGCAAGCCCCTCCACTCTTCCTCGGGGCGGAGGAAGTACTTGATGTATTTCAGAGTAGATTCTGTATACTTGAAAGGATAAGTGACTTATATTAACCTGTTGAAGAAGACAATGAAGATTTGATTTGAACTAATGAGTTTAATAGATTTTTATGCTTAAATCTTTTATAATTTCCTTTCAGATTCAAAACTCCTCATGGAATCCTACGTCAGTCTCCTGAAAGTGGATGACACGACGGTTTGGAAAAAATATTCATTTCATAACACATCTATTAATATATCTACCATTAATACAGAATTGCTATCAACGACAGCCAATAGAAATCATCATCATAGTAATAAGTTAAATGATGATAATAGTATTTTAACCATTGATCATAGTTATAAAGCTAATTTTAATACTAATGAAGGAAAATCTATCAATACTGACAATGTAAGAGGAGCTTATAATACGACTCAAAGAGAATCGATCGAAAACGCAATGACAAAAATGAATGATGAAGTTCCACATAAAATTGCTAGGAAAGATAAACATTTATTGACTAGTACACAAAATAATACTAGAAATGAAAGTAACATTAGTGGGGATAATGCTATTGATGTCTCAGATGATGAAATTCATATAAATGCAGGAGGTAAAAAGAGTAAACAAAGTATAAAAGAGAGAATTTCATGCTATAATAAAGGTAACATTGAACAGTATACAGATGATGGCAGAATGATGCGTGTAAAAGATAAGAACACGAACGTAAATATTACATCTAACATCGCTGAAGCAAAAGTCGACATTAGCAGAAGTACACATGATAATGATGAAGAAGATACTACATTTATGACATCTACATTAGTCAGAACAGAGAATTTAGATAGTTCTTCCTCGTCAGATGAAGAATCAATAATATGTAATAGTAAAAAAGAGAAAATGGAAAAGACGACCGGTTATTGCAATGCTGTCTCTACATTAGGATTGAATGTCAAGTTCGATCCGGTAATCGGTGAGTCGGTGCGAGTGGCCAAAAGAGTGGAGTTACCCAACATAGAGGAAGTTAGAAGAGTCAATAGTAATATTCTGACGGCGCAGGTGGCGCCTATTACCGCTGCGGTGAGTCATTTGACTTCTATTAAAATGTATAGTAATTTTTATTTTTTATTTATTTATTTATAACACGGGTGTCGTAAAAGTCGACTAAGGGATTAGCCGGAGGATGGGCAGCAGCTTCCTTCGAGAACATTAACAACTCAACTGCGATCGCCAATCCGCCTGCCAAGCGCGGCGATTATGGCAAAACCATATCGGTGGTTGTGGTGATCTTTGGGGGAGGCCTGTGTCCAGCAGTGGACTTCAGCACAGACTTACAGACACACATACAACCGTATATAACAGAAAGAGGCAGAGAGAAAGAGAAAGAGAGGGAAAGGTCGCCTGGAGGGGACATAACGATTTTTACTTACGTGACGATTTCTGCCAGTTCACTCTGCTGTAAGCCGCGTAAAAGAACTTCGTTCCAAAAAACAGTTCATAGATAATTTATGGAAATAGTAATTATTTTTCAGGCCGGCAGCAGGAGCTTGTCCAAAAATTCAGTAGAGATGAACCAGGCGATGCACTTGGAGACATCGGGGGACGAAGGTAACTTTCCTGCTACTTACTATACAAAATGTTTCAAACGGTTTACGGCAAATAACGTATTTGGGCGATGTAGTACAAGGTCCTAGTTCTAATAAGAGAACTTTATTTGAAGGGGTGAGTCGGTAGGTCCGTGTGGTGTCCGGATTAAGAATATAGCACCACTCCATCTCCCGTGGATGTCGTAAAAGGGACTTTGAACCAGAGGATCCTTTCTGTGAAACAGTAACTAGGACTCGCAGGACTAGTCCAGTATAGCATTACAATTGTTATGGGCAGGCGAGACCATCGTGTTGTGCCGGCTCAGAATACCACCACCCCATCTCCTCCCGTGGGTGTAGTAAAAGTCGACTAATGGATTACCCGGAGAATGGGCAGCAGCGTCCTTCGAGTACATTAATAACTCAACTGCGATCGCCAACCCGTCTGCCACGCGTGGCGATTATGGCATAATCCCCCAATGAGCACACAACACACCCATATCAGTCGTTGTGATAATCTTTGGGGGAAGCCTGTGTCCAGCAGTGGACTTCATTCGGCCGAAATGATGAAGGCGAGACGCCTTACCATCAGGCGAATTATTTGTTCGGAGAATCGTCATTAGTAAACCTTTCTCTGTATTATAATAAAATACTTAAACGGATTATAGATTTTTGTTTTTCCTGACGTTTCGAACACTGTGCAGCATACGTGGTCGCAGGATGACCAAGTCTTATAAATAGTTATTATACTCTTTGATGACTAAGGCGATAGGCGTCGTTGCAGATTTTTTTAAAGTTAACGTATCTACCGAACAATTCTAATCAAAAGTTATTTCGATGCTCGTAGTAATCACTCACAGTGTCCTGATATTGTTTTTAGCGTGGTGTGTTGTTTGGGACTTTTTTATTTTAATAACAGGATTTCGAACTGGTAAATGCCAACCATATTCTCTATTAAAATTAGGTAGTTTTTTAATTTCAATAGCCTCACGAAACATTCTCGGTACATAACGGTTCTCTTTCGCGAGGGCTTGAAGTTGATTGAAACGAAGAAAATGGTTGGGTTTGTAGCATGTTCGCACACTGCAGACTAAGTGGAGCGTCTATGCATATGAAAGAAAGAAAGAAAAATGATTTTACTGTCACAAACAGTACACACAATGAAAAAACTTTAATGTAATAACCATAAACTAAATAAAAGGTGCATCACCTATTCGTACAAAGCGTGCACTGACAAGATTATAGTGCCAAAGGGCCAGCAGCTCAGCATAATGTTAGGGGCCAGTGACCTAACGCCATCTAACGCTGGTTATCAGCTATAACCCAATTGTGCTATACGCTCGAAACTAAATAAATAAATATAAAGAAAACTACTTCACTCATATACGAGCTCTTTTCTTTATGCTTGTCTTTGCCGTGTTATCGACAAAGCTAATAATGTCACGATTGACAGTGGTGACATTGAATTGAGTATATGAGAGTGAAGAATAAATATACTTATTTATAGATATTTTCTAAATTTGATATAATATAAAAAAGACCTGAAATAAAGGCTTTAAATGTTGTTTCTTTTGTTTTACAGGTGAGGGACTGTAACAGATACTGTAATTAGTTAAATAATGTTAATATTGCATATAAATAAATTTCTTTTGTTTTACAAAGAAACGCAATTACGTCTTTATTTTATTATCCCGAACTAAATTATAAACTCTATTATATAGATATAAATGCGCTTTTTTACTGTAATGTACTCAGGAGAATAAAAAATTGTGGTGTGATACCGGCTACGAATAGCACCGACCCATCCCATCCCGTGGCTGTCATAAAATGCGACTAAGGGATTAGCCGGAGGATGGGCAGCAGCGTCCTTTGAATACAGGCGTGGCGATTATGGCAAAACCCCCAATAAGCACACAACACACCTATATCGGTCGTTGTGGTGATCTTTGGTGGAGGCTTGTGTCAACCGGTGGACTTTATTCAGCCGAAATGATGATGATTTATATGTATATTTCTCTGCATCGTTGGCCTGAAAGTCGTGTGGTACCTGATAGTGTGTACCGATGTGTTGCAGCGCCGCCTGAGGACAGCTTGCCCACCGGGGAGCAGCTCGAGTCCGTGCTGGAGGACCTGTCGGTGAGTAAACTTAGCTGTCTAGTCTCACTCATTAAATTCATGTGTGCTGCTAAACTTGAGGTCCTGGAATGACACAAGCAAATGACAGCGTGTAACTACATGACTGCGGGGCACGCGCGGGGCGAGCGGGCGTGTTATATTGTCATAGAAACATGTAAACGAAATGTAGACGTAACCACGGTAACGCGTCGCCACGCGTCGCCACGAGTCACATATAGATAATATTTTTATTGAATTAAGCATGTTATAAAGATAACGTTTTGAATTAGCTGATGAATAGTCACTCCTTGACTTTTACATATGTTTCTCGAGTTATTAAAACAATATGAAGCACATGAAGGCATATCTATAAAACTTTGCACTCAAACACGGCAAGTGGCCTGGCACAGACTAAGTGAGCCAGTGTACTAGGCATGCCTTTTAAGTTCTGTCGTTTCCATATTTTCCGGCAATTTTGAATTTGGAACTGTTCTATATTCGAATGTGTTTAAACTTTGAATCTCAAAACAGTTGAAAGTATTAGGATTAATGCTATTGTTTAGTCACAGCGTCGATTGGAATCTGTCAGGTTACGTACGGAAATGAATCTTTCTAAGGAAAATGTTCGTGCAATAATTTTCTACAACTTTAGAAGAGGCCTGACACGGCTTCAGTATTTTGAAGAGCTAACATCTGTGTTCAGTGATGAGGGCCCATGTCCGCGGACTGTCGAACGCTGGTATTTAGAATTCCAGCGTGGACATACTAGTGTTAGTGACAAATCTCGCGAAGGACGCCCAAAATCCGCCTTCACTGAAGATAACATAATTGCTGTAAGACAACTAATTCACGATGATCAGCATGTGACGTATCGAGAGATAGAGGCTCTATTAGGCGTCTCAGGGACAACCATTCAGAAGATCTTGCATGAAGCGCTTGGTGTGAGAAAGCTAGTTAGCCGTTGGATACCGCATCTGCTTTCCGACGATCACAAGGCGGCCCGCGTCAGATGGTGTAAGAAAACTCTGCAAAGGTTCAACCGAGGAGAGTCAAATCACGTCTACGACATCATCAGTGGTGACGAATCTTGGATCTATGCCTACGATCCTGATTCCAAACAACAATATACAAACTGGGTCTTTCAAGACGAGCCAAAGCCGACTAAAGTTGTTCGTTCTCGAAGCACTTCAAAGAAGATGGTGGCCACGTTCGTTGAAAAAACCGGCCATGTTGCGACTATTGCACTTGAAGATCGTAGAACGGTTAACGCAGAGTATACCACAGTTTGTTTACCACAAGTCATCGCCGAACTTCGAAAATCTAACTCAAAGCGACGCATCATCCTGCACCACGACAACGCAAGCTCACACAGCGCTCGTCAAACGATTGAGTATTTGAAGCAGGAAAAAGTAGAAATTCTTGACCATCCTCCATATAGTTCTGACCTAAGCCCTAATGATTTCTTTACATTTCCTAAAATTAAGAAAAGTCTTCGTGGTCAAAGGTTCCAGTCCGGTGAAGAAGCAGTCGACGCATTCAAGTCAGCCATTTTGGTCACCCCCACTTTAGAGTGGAATAAATGTTATAACTGGTTTGAGCGAATGGAAAAGTGTATTAAGCTACGTGGTGAATACTTTGAAAAACAATAAAAAGTACTATAAGGTGCTAGTTGTGTTTTTTTCTTCCAACGACAAAACTTAAAAGGCATGCCTCGTATGCACTCTAACGCGGTTGACAAAGAATCAAGTTGAAGCGTCTTCTCTAGTACTAGTACACTATACCTCAACGTGCTGTCTCTGGAATTTGGACTAAGCAAGTACGCAATTACACAACCGCCCCGTCCAATCGTTAGGATAATAATTCAATCTCTTCGTGAGATTCATACGTTTGACAATCGTTCAGTCGTGCTATATTGTTAAAGGAACTCTCATTGAAAAAATGATGTAATCATATGTTCAAGGGTCATCACGAATCGTCTCGAGTGCAGGTTTGATGACTTCCAGCCTCCCGAACAAGCCGGTTTCCGAAAAGGTTTCAGTACCATAGACCACATCCATACGCTACGGCAGGTTATACAGAAGACCGAGGAGTATAATCTGTCACTATGCTTGGCGTTTGTGGACTATGAGAAAGCCTTCGATTCGATCGAAACCTGGGCAGTGCTGCAGTCTCTGCAGCGGTGCCAGATTGACTATCGGTACATTGAAGTGTTGAAGTGAAACAGAAACGCCACCATGTCGGTCCGAGTACATGAACAGAGCACGGGGGCAATTCCATTGCGGAGAGGTGTGAGACAGGGGAACGTCATTTCCCCGAAACTGTTCACCGCTGCAATGGAGGATGCCTTCAAGCTACTGGAGTGGAAAGGATTCGGCATTAACATCAATGGGGAGTATATCACTCACCTTCGATTTGCCGATGACATCGTAGTCATGGCAGAATCGCTGCAAGAGCTCAGCACAATGCTCGATGATCTCAACAGAGTTTCCCAACAGGTGGGCCTTAAGATGAATATGGGCAAGACAAAAGTCATGTCAAATGCCCATGTCGTGCCCATCCCAATATCCGTTGGGAACTCTGTTCTCGAAGTTGTTGACGAGTATGTCTACCTAGGACAAACTGCCCAGTTAGGTAGGTCCAACTTCGAGAAAGAGGTCAATCGTCGAATCCGACTCGGCTGGGCAGCGTTCGGGAAACTTCGCAACGTCTTTTCGTCAACAATACCGCAATGCCTCAAGACGCAAGTCTTTAACCAGTGTGTGTTACCAGTGATGACATATGGAACAGAGACGTGGTCACTCACAATGGGCCTCATAAGAAAGCTCAAGGTCACTCAGCGAGCTATGGAGAGAGCTATGCTTGGTATTTCTCTACGAGATCGAATCAGAAATGAGGAGATCCGTAGAAGAACTAAAGTTGTCGACATAGCTGAAAGGATTAGTAAACTGAAGTGGCAATGGGCAGGGCACATTGCTCGTAGAACTGATGGCCGTTGGGGCACAAAGGTTCTCGAATGGAGACCGCGCACCGGAAAACGCAGCGTGGGACGACCTCCAACGAGGTGGACAGACGACCTGGTGAAGGTCGCTGGGAGTCGTTGGATGAGAGCGGCATGTGACCGCTCGTTGTGGAAATCTAAGGGGGACGCCTTTGTTCAGCAGTGGACGTTCTGTGGCTGATATGATGATGATATGTTTTCTCTTAATGGCCAATAATTGGTGGCCATAATCACTGTAGTATACTGCTCTACATTGGCATCATCATCATTTCATCCGTAAAACGTCGGCTGGACGCAGGCTTCCTTCAAGGAAGGCACGGTTGGTGTAGTGCTTGATAAGCCGACTGCTGCGCTCCGGGTTGCGGGTTCGATTCCCGCACGGAACAAATATTTGTATGCTCTGCAGGTAGTTGTTCCGGGTCTGGGTGTATTGTTTGTAGAATTTGTGTCTGTAAACGTACCCACGAAAGTCGTAAAAGGCGACTATGGGACTCGCCGGAGAATGGGCAGTAGCCTCTTTCGAGTACACTTACAACCCATCTGCGATCGCCAACCCGTCTGCCAAGCGTGGCGATTGTGGCAAAACCCCTCAATGAGTATATAAACTCATACCGGTAGTTGTGGCAATCTTTGGGAGGCTTCTGTCCAACAGTGGACGTATTTCGGCCGAACGATGAAACGCACCCACGATACCGGAGAAATCCTTGTGTGGGGCAATGTGTAAAGTAATGATGTGGATTCTCCCTCTGATGGTAAGCGACGATGAGGTCGACGGGCATGCTCGCCTAGGATGTGTTCGCTGAGGCTCCGCCGGCCCGCAGGTGCAGGCGGCGCGGGCCGTGCTGGGCCGGGGCTCGCGCGCGTGCTGCGCGGCGCGCTGCCAGCAGAACGTCAACGACGCGCTGCGCCGCACCGGCCTGCCGCCCGCAGCGCAGCACAAGTACGTCCTGCTCTATACGTTCCAGCGGAGGGCCCTGCGTGCAGCGCCTGTCACAGGTGCAGGCGGCGCGGGCCGTGCTGGGCCGGGGCTCGCGCGCGTGCTGCGCGGCGCGCTGCCAGCAGAACGTCAACGACGCGCTGCGCCGCACCGGCCTGCCGCCCGCAGCGCAGCACAAGTACGTCCTGCTCTATACGTTCCAGCGGAGGGCCCTGCGTGCAGCGCCTGTCACAGGTGCAGGCGGCGCGGGCCGTGCTGGGCCGGGGCTCGCGCGCGTGCTGCGCGGCGCGCTGCCAGCAGAACGTCAACGACGCGCTGCGCCGCACCGGCCTGCCGCCCGCAGCGCAGCACAAGTACGTCCTGCTCTATACGTTCCAGCGGAGGGCCCTGCGTGCAGCGCCTGTCACAGGTGCAGGCGGCGCGGGCCGTGCTGGGCCGGGGCTCGCGCGCGTGCTGCGCGGCGCGCTGCCAGCAGAACGTCAACGACGCGCTGCGCCGCACCGGCCTGCCGCCCGCAGCGCAGCACAAGTACGTCCTGCTCTATACGTTCCAGCGGAGGGCCCTGCGTGCAGCGCCTGTCACAGGTGCAGGCGGCGCGGGCCGTGCTGGGCCGGGGCTCGCGCGCGTGCTGCGCGGCGCGCTGCCAGCAGAACGTCAACGACGCGCTGCGCCGCACCGGCCTGCCGCCCGCAGCGCAGCACAAGTACGTCCTGCTCTATACGTTCCAGCGGAGGGCCCTGCGTGCAGCGCCTGTCACAGGTGCAGGCGGCGCGGGCCGTGCTGGGCCGGGGCTCGCGCGCGTGCTGCGCGGCGCGCTGCCAGCAGAACGTCAACGACGCGCTGCGCCGCACCGGCCTGCCGCCCGCAGCGCAGCACAAGTACGTCCTGCTCTATACGTTCCAGCGGAGGGCCCTGCGTGCAGCGCCTGTCACAGGTGCAGGCGGCGCGGGCCGTGCTGGGCCGGGGCTCGCGCGCGTGCTGCGCGGCGCGCTGCCAGCAGAACGTCAACGACGCGCTGCGCCGCACCGGCCTGCCGCCCGCAGCGCAGCACAAGTACGTCCTGCTCTATACGTTCCAGCGGAGGGCCCTGCGTGCAGCGCCTGTCACAGGTGCAGGCGGCGCGGGCCGTGCTGGGCCGGGGCTCGCGCGCGTGCTGCGCGGCGCGCTGCCAGCAGAACGTCAACGACGCGCTGCGCCGCACCGGCCTGCCGCCCGCAGCGCAGCACAAGTACGTCCTGCTCTATACGTTCCAGCGGAGGGCCCTGCGTGCAGCGCCTGTCACAGGTGCAGGCGGCGCGGGCCGTGCTGGGCCGGGGCTCGCGCGCGTGCTGCGCGGCGCGCTGCCAGCAGAACGTCAACGACGCGCTGCGCCGCACCGGCCTGCCGCCCGCAGCGCAGCACAAGTACGTCCTGCTCTATACGTTCCAGCGGAGGGCCCTGCGTGCAGCGCCTGTCACAGGTGCAGGCGGCGCGGGCCGTGCTGGGCCGGGGCTCGCGCGCGTGCTGCGCGGCGCGCTGCCAGCAGAACGTCAACGACGCGCTGCGCCGCACCGGCCTGCCGCCCGCAGCGCAGCACAAGTACGTCCTGCTCTATACGTTCCAGCGGAGGGCCCTGCGTGCAGCGCCTGTCACAGGTGCAGGCGGCGCGGGCCGTGCTGGGCCGGGGCTCGCGCGCGTGCTGCGCGGCGCGCTGCCAGCAGAACGTCAACGACGCGCTGCGCCGCACCGGCCTGCCGCCCGCAGCGCAGCACAAGTACGTCCTGCTCTATACGTTCCAGCGGAGGGCCCTGCGTGCAGCGCCTGTCACAGGTGCAGGCGGCGCGGGCCGTGCTGGGCCGGGGCTCGCGCGCGTGCTGCGCGGCGCGCTGCCAGCAGAACGTCAACGACGCGCTGCGCCGCACCGGCCTGCCGCCCGCAGCGCAGCACAAGTACGTCCTGCTCTATACGTTCCAGCGGAGGGCCCTGCGTGCAGCGCCTGTCACAGGTGCAGGCGGCGCGGGCCGTGCTGGGCCGGGGCTCGCGCGCGTGCTGCGCGGCGCGCTGCCAGCAGAACGTCAACGACGCGCTGCGCCGCACCGGCCTGCCGCCCGCAGCGCAGCACAAGTACGTCCTGCTCTATACGTTCCAGCGGAGGGCCCTGCGTGCAGCGCCTGTCACAGGTGCAGGCGGCGCGGGCCGTGCTGGGCCGGGGCTCGCGCGCGTGCTGCGCGGCGCGCTGCCAGCAGAACGTCAACGACGCGCTGCGCCGCACCGGCCTGCCGCCCGCAGCGCAGCACAAGTACGTCCTGCTCTATACGTTCCAGCGGAGGGCCCTGCGTGCAGCGCCTGTCACAGGTGCAGGCGGCGCGGGCCGTGCTGGGCCGGGGCTCGCGCGCGTGCTGCGCGGCGCGCTGCCAGCAGAACGTCAACGACGCGCTGCGCCGCACCGGCCTGCCGCCCGCAGCGCAGCACAAGTACGTCCTGCTCTATACGTTCCAGCGGAGGGCCCTGCGTGCAGCGCCTGTCACAGGTGCAGGCGGCGCGGGCCGTGCTGGGCCGGGGCTCGCAATGCGAAAGCCTTTAATTAAAAATACTGACGTCACCCTAAAGGTCGGCAACACATCCGTTACTACTCTGGGGTCATTGGTTTTCGAGCAGGTAATCTGGTTGTCTCTTAGTAAACTTTAACCGCGATACAACAGTAATACTAGTGCGGTATCGTTTAAAAACAGAACCCTATGATATTTAAACGAATACGGTCATTTAGGGATGACAAAATGTGCGTAAAACGCACCTGCGATGCAGGAGAAATCCTAGTGTGGGGCTAAGTGTAAAAAAAACCCGTGTGGCGCCGGCTACAAATAGTACCAACCCATCTCATCCCGTGGGTGTCGTAAAAGGTGACTAAGGGATTAGCTGGAGGATGGGCAGCAGCGTCCTTCGAGTACATTAACAACTCAACTGCGATCGCCAACCCGTCTGCCACGCGTGGCGATTATGGCAAAAACCCCCAATGAGAGTACACAACACACCGATATCGATCGTTGTGGTGATCTTTGAGGGAGGCCCGTGTCCAGCAGTGGACTTTATTCGGCCGAAATGATGAAAATGTAATACGGCGTGAAGTGAATGACTCAATATAACACATTGAACGACGCAATGAGCATCAAGTTCCATATTGTAGACATTCGCTTGCCCTCGCATGTTGTTACGAATATCGTTTATTGAAATAACCACCTACATAGTAAAACAGCGAATCCGTCTGTTGGTTCGCGTACAAGGGGAGTGAGTATAAAGTGTCTGCCGACAGTCACGACGGCGGGGCGTGCACGTGCTGCTGCAAGCACCTGTGCGAAGACAACGCGCGGCTGCGCCTCAACACGCAGCTCAAGGCGCTGCACGACGACATCGCCAACATGCTCAAGGTAATACACTTGATGGTCAGCGTCGTACTGGCGACTTACAACTGGTCACAATCACCTCACAGTAATAGGCTTGAATGCCCACCGGACGGCGACATGCCGGCGACGGCCATGATTGGCTACAACTACTCGGACTGGGCCGAGACTCGACTCGAGACACACTCGGCTGCGCTGCAAATTCTACAATAGCTTTCCTCAATAGCTTATTGCTCCAACCAGGGATAGGTTTAGCACAGCCTACTCAGTATTAAACAAAAACTACATCATGTACTTAAATAAAATATCTACATATTGTAATTAAAATATCTACATATTGCGTCTATATATACGAGAAAAATTACGTGACAGCCAGCCAGTGACGCCGACGCGTCGTTTACCGTTTGCGCTAATGCAACAATGGCCGCTGCTTTGCGATTGACATAACTTGTTGCTTGTTGTGTTGTAAAATGAAGTCAATTGTAATTTGTATTCTTCCATATGTATTTATTAAGTTTCTATTTATCTTAGTGTACACTGTATGTTTACGTCTTTACTCTAACATATTAATCATTACTTTGCTAATTTAAAGTATGAAGTACTTACTTTTTAGTTTTTCACTGGTAGGACTCCAATACGTCACACAAAGGTTGTTGCTGAAAACCAGCGCTTTTGGCTCTAGGTTCGTCCGGAGCCACGGCATAATGCTGAGCAATTACCTACATTTCTGCGCACATACGACGCATAATTTTATACATCAATAATTTATTTCATTTGTTGTGTATAACTGTAACCTATTTGTTGTTGTTTGGTTGCACAGATTACTTAGACATACTACTTTTTTTCTTTTTTTTACATCGAGAAACCACAACCACAGATAATACAGATCCAATGACTTTATAAACTGGATTATCAGAGATCTAATTTCTTACGGACTGAGAAGTTTTATTTAAAATCCGTGCTACAATTTTTTATATTTCTGTTTTTTTATAATGTTATTATTATTTTGGCTGAAGAAAGTCTAGTTTTAAGTCTTGTGTTAAGTGTTGTGTGTGTCAATTGCGCGTAGAAATAAAAACTTTTTCTTTCTTTCTTTCTTTCTTTCTTTCTTTCCTCCGCCCCGAGTAAGGGCGAAGGGGTGTGCCGGACTCCTACCGGCTAAAACCACCGGAGTGGTCATCTTCGGCACCTTACGGAGGTTCCAGGAACTCGAAAGATCTCCATCTAGAGCCACCCATTGGTGCTACGCCTTTAGGCACATCTCGGAGGGGATGACAGTAAAGTGGTCACCCCCTCTAGCGGAGGGAAGGCGACTGTAAAGAGGCCACCCCCCAGGCACTTCTCGGGGCTGCGCACACGGCGGCGCGTGACCACGTGCGCACCGCCGTCACCCCGGGCTCGCTCGGTATGAGGGCACGCGTGTGCCTGTAGTTAGTTTACTAAATTTTCTGTTTCACCGTAACTGCGCTTGTAACCACCTAGAGACTATATTTTCATCTTTAATACTATTCATATTTTGCAGGGAGCTGCCTGCGCGTCCAGTGACAGTAAGTGACAGTTTGAACACAACCTTTCCTCTCCCAGCTCTCATTAGCCCGTTATGTCAACTTCTGGCAGTTTGGTACTTTGACTTAATCACTACGCTTGGTAAGCTGATTGGTGAGCGCAGTTTGCTGTTATTAGCACGCAAGAGGGCGCTACTGATCCTCTTAATATAACCTTTTTATTGCCTTTTACGACATCGAATTCCGGGCAGTATTTTTCGTACGTTGTAAGTTTCATGGATTTTCTGTAGCGTGCTGGACTCTTGCTGGCTAAGACCTCACGGTGGCCGTCTTCAGAACATACGGAGGTTCACCAAGATCTATAGTGGGACGCATCCTCACCTGTGCTTTGTGTCCGCTCGTCTACCATCATTGCCGAGCTCGTTCGATGGACGTCCTGAGCTCCAACTCTGAACGACCGCGACCGTAAAGAGAAAGGGCATCCCCCATAAACAGACCACATTATGTTACAAAATAATTATTTGTTACAGTTCAAAAACAAATAAGAAACATACGCTACGTGCATTATATATTAAAAATAGTGTATTTGTGGTCCTAACTAGAACAGACAAATTATTGTCGAGAAATAATATTTTTTGTTCCAGAGAAGAACAAAAGCGATAAGACAGGGAAAAATAAATTTCCGCGGAGAGTTAGTCGTGTATGTAGTACAACATCCGAGTCGCCTGTGTTGGCCGCTGTGGCCGCCCCGCTCAGACCCGCCACGACGACCAAATCGACTGCAGCGGCCTGTACGATATCTGAAAATCGGGCTAAAAAGGCCGTACCACCTTCACGTAAACGTGCGTTGGCTAAGACCACGTCGTCCAAGCCCACTTCGGCCAAGCCTACACCGCCTATGCTTCCGACAAAGCCTGCATCAGCTGAAGCGGCTGTGTCTTCTAAGCCAACTTTAGCTGATAAACCGCCCGCACATGCTCCACCGACCATATCTACAAAATCGACAACTTCAGCGCTATCGACACTTACTCCCAGACCCTCCACAGCAGCTAAATCGTCTTCCTCAACCGCACACGCACCAGATAAGTCATTCGTATCGGCTGGGGTCGACGACTACAGCGATTTAGGGCTCATAAACGCAGGAGAAGATACGTTGAGTCTACGAATGACAGGCCAGCAGGGACGGCACACTACTATCGTTATGTCTTTAAACGCGCCCACGAGGCAAGTGATGCAGGCAGTCCTTGCCAACGCGCCGGTTGAGACGGTGGACTTGACTTCCGATTCTGAATCCGAAGACGAAGAAGATAAGGAAGCTGCCGGTGCCAATGGGATGACACCAAAGCGCAACGCTGTAACTGAACTCACTTCGGAACGTTCGTTCCCGAGTTCCAAATTATTGAAACGTTTATTATTAAAACCCAGCCCCGCCCTGTGTAATCAATTGGACGACGATACAGAACTTGTCGACGATATAGCAAATTATGCGAGTCATAAATATAGTAAAAACTCCGCTTTGGAAAAAGATTTTGAGATGACTTTAGCAGAAGCTGCGAAGTCTACTTATGAGGGTGAGTAGTAAATAATACTTACGAATATTTCCGTTACCCCGAAATGTCTGTGGTTCGTGTTCTCGTGTCAACCGACCTCAAGAAGATGGGACTCTTCTGATGCCTCACGATCATGTCAGCTACAGTGCTCTTCAAACCGGAGCATAATATGCCTATAGTTTAACTCGATCGCTACCAAACTTCACAAGATCACTCGCTGGGCTAATATGAATATTTCATGGGATTTTCTGGGATTACTTCATTTCATTGACTTTCACTTCATTCATTTTTTTACTGATTCGTGTGGGAACCATTAGCTGATTCACCTCCCAAAGGGTTGCAGGTTACTCAATCAGCACCCATGAGGTATGATGAATTATAAAAAGAAAATATCATAAAAACCTTGCATATTAGATTAGAGCAATATTCATAGCTCAGAGCGACGATGATTGAGGTGAGCTATTCTCGTAACCGATGTTGTTGTCCGCAGCGGTGTACGTGTACAAGAGGGACGCGGCCGTGCTGACGCCGGCGCAGCTCCCGTGCGGCAGCACGCTGCTGTGCGTGGACGCGTCCACCGTCCCTCTGGAGCTGTCCGACGACGCCGCCGGCGGCGCCTTCCCCAACGTGTACCTCGTCGTCACCGACAAGAAGATCGCCTGCAAGTGGCCGACCTACTGGACCGTCACCTCGTACGCGCAAGTTGCGCGCGTCCTCCTGCCCGAGCCTCAAACTACGGTATCTAGAAAAAGTACTGATTCAACAGAAGCTCATCTAGCTGGATCACTGAACGAACTCAACACGAAAGAGGCGCAAAGTGGAGGTAGTGGTCCGAAAGCGACAGCGAAGCCTGTTATACTAGAGAAGACATCGACTGAGGCGATGAGCATAGTCATGAAGAGTAGTCACGAGACTGGTGGCAGTGCCAGCGGGCCAGCTGAGGCCCACGGCAACGAAACGACGGAGCAAGAGCGACGCTGCACGTGTCAGTCCAATCATAAATTAAAGGTGAGCTATAAAACATAAGTTATATTCACCTTCATCTGCCAAATCAAATAGCTTAATTTGTTAAATGTAGGTACAATAAGGTGGCAGTGAGGTTAGCAGGTGCCTCTACATTTTGTCATTAGGCGTACAAATATACATTGGTTTGATCCACATAGATTACAAAAAAGTATTAAATATCAAATAAAATAAAATAATTAATTAATAACAATGTCAACAGCATGGAAAAATAATTAAAATGTCATATTATATTTTAAATAGTCCAAATGAGCTTCTTTCTCTATCATATTCTCCCCAACAATCCCTTAACAACGTTAATAGTTTCTTTGTGAATGTAGGCAGATCATTGGCAGATAAAATCAAACATAAAAACTCAAATCCAGCCAGCGATACTGGGAGTAACTCTCGTTGCCCTTCTGAGCTTAACTCTTTTGTTCTACATGATACGGATGAAGATGAAGTCGATTGTATTATTACTAATTTAAAAGCAGATAGTGCAACTGGTTTTGATGGTATTAGTAGCAAATTCTTAAAAGAATATAAAGAAGTTCTGGTTCCCCCACTTACCTACATTAAACTTGAAGAAGTCTGAAGTTTGCCCGATAAGTAAGAGCGATGACAGAAATCGTATCACTAATTATAGGCCTATATCTATACTTCTCTCGATATCAAAGATTTTGGAGCGAATAATCAACTCAAGACTCACAAGGTATCTTGAAAATAGAAACTTACTTTCAGCAAATCAGTACGGATTCCGAAATGGAAAATCTACTGAACAAGCTGTAAATAGACTTGTCAGTTACCTCAGTGACAACTTAGACAGAAAAAGAAGATGCCTTACTATCTTCCTAGATCTAGCTAAGGCTTTTGATACGATATCTGTCACCGTACTCCTGGCTAAGCTGGAAAGACTGGGAATTAGAGGTACGCAAAAAAATATTTAAAACTTTTTGAAAGTTACCTTACTGATAGTCGACAATGCGTACGGGTAGGCAGCTTTACCAGCTCTGACCTCCAAATTTCTCATGGGGTTCCACAGGGCAGCATATTGGGACCAACCTTTTTTCTTGTATATATCAACGACCTCACAAATATCAAACTTCACCAGGGCGAGATAATTTCTTTTGCAGATGATACTGCCCTACTTTATTCCGCCGATACCTGGAATGAGATCTTTGATGTTGCCCAGTGTGGATTCAGTACCGTCAGAGACTGGCTTAGTAAGAATATCTTAACATTAAATATTAATAAAACTAAGTATATATGTTTTGGTATTCGTCCGGACATGGAACTTAATAACACCAATTGCATCATACCACATGAATGTACTTCACATAATACTTGCACATGCACTAAATTAGCACAAGTGAATTCTATTAAATACCTAGGCGTTACCATTTGATGGAAATCTTAATTTTAAAGACCACATAAAAATATTAAGCGGACGCGTCCGTAAACTAATCTACATCTTCAATCAACACTGAGTGCACATAAGTGGTACAGCTAGTGTTGAAATGAAAACAGTGAATTATACATGTTTTCGACTAACCAAGGCGCGATATGTGCCCGTAATTTGTATTGCTTACGAAACGCAGATGGACACTGAGCAATAACTTCACACTCGATCGGGTACCTATCCTTCGCGGTAATCGACTCATTTGCCGTGGGAGTCAAAGTAGTGGGACGACCGAGAGAGACCGGAGTTGTTGTTTGGACGTCTGACCGAGGATTGTCGCTGATGTCATTAATCCCACATTTATATGAATAAAAATAGAGTGAAATAAAAAATTGTAACAAAAGGAACCGACCTCACCGCATCCGTCGCATATAATTTAAAGTGCAGTCTTACATTTAAATGTATACCCGATATCGTTACGGACTATATGGGTACTAATCATCATAAGTTAAAGTAAAGTATATCCGAAGCTGGACCGTCCGGTGACGTCACGTACATTTTGCCACCTGTCCGTTTGCCGACAGATCCTGACGGTGGTGTCGAACGCGCAACAGTGCCGCAGCGCGGCGGCGCAGCAGTCGGAGCTGTGCGTGCTGAGCGTGCGCAGCGGGCGCTGGTTCCCGCTGCGGCCCGGCCGGCCCGGCGCGGGGGCGGGCCCGGGCCGCTCGCCGGGCCGCTCGCCGGGCCGCACGCCGGGCCGCACGCCGGGCCGCGCGCCGGGCCCGCGGGCCGACGTGCAGATGCAGTTTATTACTGAGGTATGCTCTTCCACAGTGCATTTAATTCACACATTGCCTTCATATACATCTTCTCACAATCTATATTTGTAATGTAAGCAGCCGTAGCGCATGTCATAGGCTCATGTCCCCATCTTTCGGCCGAATGAAGTCCACTGTTGGACACAGGCCTCCTCCAATGATCACCACAATGACCGATATGGATGTGTCGTGGGCTCGTTGGGGGGTTTTGCCATAATCGCCACGCTTGGCAGACGGGTTGGCGATTGAAGTTGAGTTGTTAATGTACTCGAAGGACGCTGCTGCCCATCCTCCTACTAATCCCTTAGTCGACTTTTACGACACCCATGGGAGGATGGTGGCATTCTGAGCCGGCACCACACGGCAATGTCCCCATAGATTTCCACAATTGTGTCGTCGTTTTCGGGAGCATTTGCCACCACGCTTGGTAGGCGTAGTAAGCACAGAGTGGCTGCTATTTCACAGAAGGGACGCTGCTGCCCTTCCATGGTTTATAGTCCATTCGTCGTCTTTTACGACATCCACGGGAGAATGGAATGGTGCTATATTCTTATTTTATCTTTAAACGGCCTATTCAAAGCCCTGCCTGCAGGGCCCTGCATGCAGTATCTTTGCCGGACTGTATAGTGTGTGAATGTTTGCAGGCCGATATTTATCTAGTATTTATCGCATGTAGGGCCCCGCAGGCAGGGCTTTGAGTAGGCCGCTCAACACTTCCTATGCGTCAAGAGAGTGGAGAACAAAGAAGTCAATTTAAATATTGTAAATATGTACAGGACCTGAAACGGCTGTTGGCCGGTCCGGCAAAACCGCGGCGCGACCGCCCCTCCACACACACACCGCCCGACTCGGATGTTGTAGATGTTGGGTAGCGGTAATAGCTTACCATCAGATGAACCTCATGGTTGTTTGCGGAGGGCAAACACTATACCTTACAATTTTTTATCGATATGTGACAAATAATAGATATTAAAATCGATAATAGTGTAAAGTGAATCGTACGTTTACATAAGTAGTAATTATCGTAAGTCCTATAGTAAAGTGTTGCGATAGTTGAATAATAGATAAGACTTGATGATGTAATTGTTATATATTAACAGAACAAGACGACTCTTGTACATAGTATGAAATTCTGTGTTACGATATATGCTATATAAGGCGTCGATTTAATCACCTGTAACCTTTTAGGGGGGGAATCGGGTCACGATTCGGTACCCGAATCAGTAAATAAAGTATTTAAATTTTTCATAAAAATATCGAGTTATTTTCTGACATAATAAATCGTGAGCAGCTGGCGGTCGATCGCCTCATGTGCCTACCATATGATCGGGTGGTAGGTACCAAACATGAATTATAGCGTGTTTTTTTGTATTGTAACGAGTTTAACATTCCTTTTTTACTAACGCGATCAGTACCTCATTTGATTGTTAAAGGTGATTGACTCGGATTTCATAAATTATTTGGATATATTTTTCTTGAACATGTATTTAAAGTGTTATCACTATAAAATGTAACTTAGTTCACCATTTGAAAATGTAATATTTAATTTACTTAGCGCAATGTTTTAAGTACAGTAATTTGAACAAAACAACCTCTTACACCATTAATATAATAAATTTTTTATAATGTTACTTATTTTGTAAGATTTATTTTAATTATGTTATTAAGTATATTAATTAACGTTAAAGTTACTTTGTTATAGTTTTTTTTACTTAACTCTTAGCCTACTGATATTCTGATATATACACAAATCACACACACATGTAGCCAGCCTCGAAGATATTTCATAGTCTAAGTCTCACTGAAAATAACAACGCCGGATTAGAACCCTTGAAATTATGCACAGAGAACTCATGTCACACTCACTTCCAGTTGTTATTCTACGGTGAAAAGTATAAGCGCTTGAATGTTATGTATAATATAAATGTATTAATAACATATCGAGCCTTTTCAGGAATAATTTAGTAGGCGACAATTCACTTATTTTATAGAAGGACCTTTATTAAATATTTTCGAAGGCTGATAGAAGGCTAACCAATGGATTCTAATCAATTTGTAATAGATTAGCTTTGCTTAAGTAAACACCTTATTCAGGATGTTTAATTATTTACTGCACTGAGTAAAATCATCGGAAAACCCATGCTCGATCAGATGTAGTTCGAATTCAAATGGTTCGTAGCTAAAAACCTTTTTTTTATTGGTGTCCAGTGGAAATTCTACATGGAACTGCCTTCGCCCCGCCATTGGTGCCACGCCTTTAGGCACATCTCGGAGAGGATGACTGTAAAGCGGTCACCCCCTCTAGCGGAGGGCAGGCGGCTGTAAAACGGCCGCCCCCCAGGTATTTCTCGGGGAGGATTGTAAACGTGACCACGTGTGCGCCACCGTCTTCTCGGGGGCCATTCGGTATGGACGCAGACTCCCCAATCTGTGCGCTCGTGACCCCCGAGGCCCCCCACCATGAACTGGCGGCAGGGGGTCGTAGCTAATAACCTACTACTTAATGGTATAAAACCATATTTGAAGGTTGTTAATTTAAACAGTGGATGCAACAGTTTTTTTTCCTTAGAAATAACCATCAATGGAGTGATCACATCTATGCTATTTTAGGTAGACTAAGTTGAGAAAGAAAGAAAGAAAAATGTATTTATTGGCACAAACAATTATATAGCAAACAAAAACATAATATTAAAACAAAGTGCCAAAAGGGCCTACAGCTCAGCATGATGTCAGGTGGTACTACCAAGTACCACTACCTAACGCTGATTTTCAGCTGCAACCCACGAGTGCCATACGCTCGAAACTAGTAGAATAAATTTTAATAATTCTGTATGTATATAATGTAGGTAAAAGTATGTGATATAATAATTAGGTACATAATGTAATGATATTTGTCTAGTATAAAGTAAAAATAAATAAATGTAACGATGTATTAAATAGGCGTAGAAAAGATAGAATATAATAAAGAAAGATAGTTATTTTTCTCAATAATTACTGATTCACCATCAGCTATTGTATATGGCGGATGTTGTAGCTTGAATATTTTCGTACTCTTTCTGGTGTAGTAGTAAATACTCTTTTAGTTTTAATTTAAAAGTTGAGCAACTTTTCTGTTCTGTTACATTTGCATGTTAGACAGCTACACAGCACAGCCGCTTAACACTGCCGCCGCGCTCACATCACATCGGCCAAAAACAGTCCACTGCTGAACAAAAGCCTCCCCCATGAGACGATCGGTTTCATGCTGTGTGTCTACATTTTGGGGGAAAATTTGCCAGTACTAACCATGCTCGGCAGGCAAGTTGGTGAGCGCAGAATGGCTACTTTTCCACAGAAGGGACGCTGTTGCCTATCCCTCTGGTTTATAATCCCTTAGACACCTTTCACGACATCCACGGCAGGAGATGGAGTGGTGCTATATTCTTAAACCGACACCACACAGTCTCGTCGTGACTAAATGTGTCAATGTAATTGTTTTTCAAATGAAGCAATTACCAACTTACCTTAGATTACTGGGTCCGGACCCCCCAAGGTTAGACAGGTCGTCAGACTCGTTCTGACTACTGATAACGTCTATATATCATACATATTCTCATGCAGTTTTATTTATTGTGTACTTCTTCATTTCGGCCGAATGAAGTCCACTGCTGGACATAGGTCTCCCCAAAGATCACCACAACAACCAATATGGGTGTGTAGTGGGCTCATTGGGGGGATTTGCCATAATCGCCACGCTTGGCAGACGGGTTGGCGATCGCAGTTGAGCTGTTAATGTACTTGAAGGACGCTGCTGCCCATCCTTCGGCTAATCCCTTAGTCAACTTTTACGACACCCACGGGAGGAGATGGGGTGGTGGTATTCTGAGCCGGCACCACACGGCTTGTGTACTTCAGCTATTCTAAATAGCATACGTCTGTACTGGTACCTAATGTGTAAGTTAAGTTTACGTAAATCTCTTTATTGTTTAGGTAAGTTGCTATTTTATATAATTATTGACATTTCATGGAAACAAATAATTATTGTAGTAATCAGTATGTATAGGCGTGTGCACGTGTGCTCATGTACCTGGGTACACACCAACCTCTACTAATGAGTTGAAACTGGTCACTGTGTACGTAAGTTCCTGTTGATCACTATTACTTTATATTTTCTTAAGTTTGCGCGAATAGCATCATCGAATTGAAAATAGTTTACGGAAATATATCGCGTTTAATTAATTCATTCTATATACTTACGTACAGCACCTATACGTGCAACGTGCAGCCCTAACACACACAACTATTACGTCATTAATACACAAATATATGAAATACAAAATAAAACAATATTATATTGTTCTACCCTACACACCATACACTTGCTCATAATAAAACCTGAAATAATCATACGTGCAATACACAATTAAGCAACACCTTTGTATAGCCGTAGCGGAACATGATGCAAATGCACGGATGATTATTTCAGGTATTATTATGAGCAAGTGGCTGCACGTTGCACGTATAGATGCTGTACGTAAGTATATAGAATGAATTAATTAAACGCGATATATTTCCGTAAGCTATTTTCAATACTATTATTTTAATTATAATAGTTGTCTGAATTAATAAATCTGTGTTCAGTAATTTTCGATGAGTGTTTTAATTTTCCTACGAGTAGTAAACCCGGCTGATGAGTGTCGCTATGGACGCGCACTAAGTGCGTCCATAAGTCCGGCAGCAATCTCACAAAGCGATAGATTGACATTTTGGTTTGACTTACGACCTTCTCATAATTAGGTAGCTTCTATACTACAGATACTTGTTTCGGGTTTGGATGTTTGTGCATTTATATATCTATTTATATATTTTTATATATTTATATATATTTATTATTATATATATTTATATATTTATATATATTATATCTGTTATCATCATTTCGGCCGAATGAAGTCCACTGCTGCACAAAGGCCTCCCCCAAAGATCACCACAACGACCGATATGGGTGTGTTGTGGGCTCATTGGGGGGTTTTGCCATAATCGCCACGCTTGGCAGGCGGGTTGGCGACCGCAGTTGAGTTGTTAATGTGCTCGAAGGACGCTGCTGCCCACCCTCCGGCTAATCCCTTAGTCGACTCTTACGACACCCACGGGAGGAGATGGGGTGGTGGTATTCTGAGCCGGCACCACACGACATTATCTGTTAACTTACAAGAAAATATTAGTGTACGGTAAAAAACATAATGTTCTCTATTGTGGCAAATCACAAAGTTCTTCGTTTATCATGAGATGTCTTTTATATGTTCAAAATGTTTGCCGAACATTTAGTCTTAATATTTATTCGCTAACGGCCGACATTAACGACCAATCTCATCCGATATCTTTGGATTCGGGATTGATGATTTGTTGACAGATCAAGTTCAGTATTAAATCTAAAGATTTTAGCTTGGATTTATTAGATATTAATTTCAGCTGTAAGTGAACTTTGCCCTTTTGCATGAATAAATGCTTTTAAAACCAACATTGTCGTTTACTTGCACATTCACAATACTATTATTTTGAATTTTATTCAGTAAGTCGACGGCACGTGGTTCATCTGACCTTTTTTTTTTTATTGGTGCCCAGTGGAAATTCTTCATGAACTTCCTTCGCCCCGGGGAAGGACGAAGGGGTATGCCGGACTCCTACCGGCTAAAACCACTGGAGTGGTCATCTTCGGCACTTAAGGGAGGCTCCAGGTCCTCGTATGATCACACTGGAGCCGCCCACTGGTGCCACGCCTATTGGCACATCTCGGAGAGGGTGACTGTAAAGCGGTCACCCCCCCCCCCCCCCCCGGGGGGTTCATCTGACCTAACAAACTAAAACAATCCATCAGTGGCCTGAGCCTATATGTATGCAAAACATCAGAGAAGTAAACGTTCGCTCTCAGAATTTATTTTATGTAAAACTACAAAATAACTTAGGTCTTTGTGGACTAAGTGGTTATCTCGTCGCGAGTCGCGCCTACATCGCATGTGTGTTTGTGTCGCGCGTCATACGGCTGTTATGGCTGTGGCGTTATTTTAAGTCTTTGTGTTGAGGAGACGCTGATCCATTTAAAAAAAAAAATTTAAGTGGACTCAAGGACGCTTGGCGGCACGGTTCGTGCAGTGGCTAAGCGATTGGCTTTCTGCACGTCGGGTGTGGCGGGTTTGATCTCCGGACGGATCAAATATTTGTATGATCTACAGATAGTTGTTTCGTGCCTGGGTGTTTGTGCGTGTGAGATTTATGTCGGTAAACTATACCAACGATACAGAAATACGGGCGTGGGACATCCTTTAAAAAGAAAATATAATTTTATTCACATAAAACCAATTAGGCACTCATGAATAGTCAGACTTTAGTTGGCGCGTTCCAAGATGTATATTTTTAGACCCTCATTGAAAAATTAAAATAATGAATCATCTTACAGAGTGACAGAGTCAGTGAGTGACAGTGAGTCAGTTATGGCCGAAATGAATAATCAGTCTAATCCAAAATCTTCCATCGTTATATCAGCCATAGAACGTCCACTGCTGAACAAAAGCCTCCCCCATAGATTTCCACACTGTACCACGCTTGGCAGGCGGGTTGGTGGGCGTAGTATGGCTAACGTTTCACAGAAGGGACGCTGCTGCCCATCCCTCTGGTTTAAATTCCCTTAGTCGCCTGTTACGACCTCCACGGGAGGAGATGGAGTGGTGCTATGTTCTTAATCCGGACACCCCACGGAGTCAGTCAGTGATAAGCGTAAATATATATTTTAATAATTCCGTATCAAGTTTACACTACAATAATAATATATTTTACCGGTGGTGAACACTTACTGCGAGCGGCCGGCTAGGTAGGTAGGTACCGCGCCAATGGGCGGCTCTAGTGTGATCTTACGAGGACCTGGAGCCCCCCTTCGGTGCCGAAGATGACCGCTCCAGTGGTTTTAGCCGGTAAGAGTCCGGCATACCCCTTCGCCCTTCCCTGGGGTGAAGGAAGTTCCATGTAGAATTTCCACTGGACATCAATAAAAAAAAAAGGTAGGTAGGTACCACCGCAGCGCCAGGGGTGCAAATTCTTAAGGTCAAACATCCATACATCCTTCAATACAGAATTAAAATGACGGTGAAAAACCAATTTGGTATCCGCTAAGACATGATTGAAGCTATTCAGGGACACGCTGCAGATGGTGAACCATGGGGATGAGTCTTAAGAAATACCAAATTGGGTTGTCACCGTTATTTCAATTCTGTATTCAAGGATGTATGGATGTATGAGATTAATGAATTGCACCCCTGATATTAGCCGCCAAGCAGTAGTGTTTAAACTTCTGACATTACTGTGCTCCGGTTAGAAGGGCACTGTAGCTAGTGACATTACTCAGCATTATCTAAATAACGAATGTCTCGAGATGACAAATGTAGGGGGGCCACGCTGGACTAGCCCTGGGTAGCATTACAATTGCTATGAGCTGGCGTGACGCTGGCCACCCACCTGCAGCTTATTCGTCATAACTAGTCAGTACATTGAGACAATTATATATTACTATCGTAACTGGTATAGAAAGCGTGAAGTCAACAATGGCGTTAAAATGATACCAAACATGGACATGCCAGTTTGGCCAATCCGAACCGAACGGATACCGAACGCACACGATCATCGAGTCGATCAGGTGAAGCTGATTGTAAACGTAACCTGGGAATTGAGCTCAGGAACCCCCTGTTTCACAGCCGCCCTACACTAATGAGGTAATTTCGTTAACTTATAATCGCGGCAGTCACGCAGAGTGGGCGCACCCATACGTCACGGTGAGCGATGCGCCGCGCGCCAGCTGTGCCATGTTGTATTGAATTAGCTTTTAGAAGTCTGTGTTACAATTATTACCTTGTAACAAACCGCAATGCCTCAAGACGAAAGTCTAGCCAGTGTGTGTTACCAGCGATGACATATCGATTAAGGGAATCTAAACGAGAGGTATAGGCAGCAGCGTCCCTTCTGTGGAACACCAGCGATTGTGCACTAGTTATCCCGCCTGCAAAGCGTGGAGAGTGCTGTAAAATTCCTGCACAATTTTAGAAATTAGGGGGACGCCTTTGTCCAACTGTGGGCGTCTTTTGGTAGATATGATACGTTTTCTAATTAAATCTTTACTCATTAAATGTTGATAAAAACGTACGTTGCGGGAACTACGTTTCTAACGCTTGTTAGAAATTCACGCAACGGTAGGTGCAGGGGTGGCCTGTCGTCTTTATATGACAGGGGGCCTTGGGGGTCGCGAGCGCGCTTATTGGGAAATCTGCGCGCTTATACCGAGCGACCCCCGGGAAGACAGCGGTGCGCATGTGGTCACGTACCGCTGTGTGCGCAGTGCATAGTGTGGCTTCGGGGGAATCTTACAATCCCCTCGAGAGATGCCTGGGGGGGTGGCCTCTTTACAGTCGCCTTCCCTCCACTAGAGGGGATGACCGCTTTACAGTCATCCCCTCCGAGATGTGCCTAAAGGCGTGGCACCAATGGGTGGCTCTAGATGGAGATCTTTCGAGTTCCTGGAGCCTCCCTTCGGTGCCGACGATGATCACTCCGGTAGCTTTAGCCGGTAGGAGTCCGACATGCCCCTTCGCCCTTTCCCAGGGCGAAGGAAGTACACGAGGTATTTCCACCGGATCAATAAAAAAAAAAGGTACAGGGTTGGGTCCTACCCACATAATATGACTTTTGTGATACTTCCCGGGCTAGTGGACATTTTTATTGTCCCTACTCAGTGTTCTTATCACAGCGCAGTATGTACACACATATTTATTTGGCGGTGTTCTGTCGCGCACAATAACTACTGAAGTGCTTCAGTAACCCACTAATTAGCACAAGGAGCTACCGTGTACGCCGTGTAACACATCGTAATTAGCGCGCTATCTCGATGGCTGGCCGGTTATCTGTTGGTTCAGCGCTCGGGCGCCCGTGTTCACCGCAAGTGGTCCGTGCGCAGCGAGTGGGAGGCCTCGCCACGTTGCACTATTGTTGTGTCAGAGAGATGATACCGAAATACTTTACAGCAGCCTGCAAAGAAGAATAAGAAAGTTAAGATACTGTGTTCCAGTTTAGAGGGTGAAGGTATTGGGCATAAGAGATTAAATAATACATTTGTCGAGGCCACGAGCGCGCCATGCTGCCACGCGCGACTTGTTCTCGGGAGCATGACATTTTTTTATGAGCAAGCTCATTACTATCTTTACAAATAAATAAAATTGAAGTGTCTGTTTGTAATGTCAAAATAACAGCTTTTTACTAAATACATCTGAAAGTATATACGGTACCTACAGCAAAAAAACCATTTTTTTTTTTTTTGTCTATCTGTCTCTCTGTTTGTTCCTGCTAATCTCCCAAAGGGCTGGACCGATTTCTACGGTACTTTCACTGGCAGATGAATGCAGCTGATGTTATAAGGAATAACTTAGGCTTTTATTTCAGAATAATAGAAATAGAATAGAAATAATTAAGATACCATGCAAAAAAAGAAAACCCATGAAATCCAATATATATTTATACATAATCTATGTCAAGTGTCTACGCCGAAGTACTCTAAATTATTTATAAATAATCAAACTTTAAAATTAAACGGCGGGTGAAACCGCGGGTCCCAGCTAGTTATGAATAAATTTTAATATTTTATCTCAGGGAAGTAATAGTTATCTATAGTGTTGTTTATTTTTCCAAAAGATGATAACTACAAGGATACATGACATATAAAAAGATGAACGGGATATTTCTTTTAGATCATCATGATGATTAGAAGGAGGAAGGAAGGAAAAGCCGAAGGGCGTCCACTGCTGTACCAAGGTCTCCCCCAAATAATTTCCTACGACCGGAGACAGCCAAGAAGGCCCTTCCTGACCTTCACTAGGTCGTCCGTCCATCTAGTTGGAGGCCGTCCCACGCTGCGTTATCCAATGCACCCTCTTCTTCTAATAATCTGCTCATTCCTTATTAACAAAAACAGTAATTTTCTTTAATTTGCGAGCCGGGTATTTAGTTCTCCCTCTACGCCGATGACATATCTTTTACTGAAAAACCAGACGAAATGATTTTTGTAGATCAGTTAGCCAGCCACCTTATTCTACAAGATTACACACAATTCTGCCTCTCGGCCCCGCCCGACTTTGTGAACTAAGTTTTATTTCCTTTTGAGTGGTTTTAATATTTTTATATCGTGTAGGGTTTTTGAAGTCTGTATATTATTTGTTAAAAAGTTTTTGGGAAATCGTAAAGCCGGCAGCTATTTGCCCATGGTCTGTTCTGCCTAACCATTCGTACGAGTGTTATTTGTTACGATAATCCCGTGCGTAGCCCGCGTGTTGTTTGTACTAAGTTACCGTTGTGGGGGGCTGGTCGAGTCCCCCGCCGCCCACCGGCGCCGCGCCCTCTGCCCACAACATCATCAAGGCTGTTATGATGAGCGCAGCCAGCAGAGCTACTCGCCCGTTCTGAGATCATGCTTAGGATAGGTGACCATTATGTACAAACAGTGATGATATATGGAACGGAGACGTGGTCACTCACTGTGGGCCTCATAAGAAAGCTCAAGGTTACTCAGCAAGCTATGGAGAGAGCTGTGTCTGGTATTTCTCTATGAGATTGAATCAGGAGTGAGGAGATCCGTAGAAGAACTAAAGTGGCAATGGGCAGGGCACATTGCTCGTAGAACTGATGGCCGTTGGGGCACAAAGGTTCTCGAATGGAGACCGCGCACCGGAAAACGCAGCGTGGGACGACCTCCAACGAGGTGGACAGGTGACCTGGTGAGGCGGTATGTAACCGCTCGTTGTAGAAATCTAAGGGGGAGGCCTTTGTTCAGCAGTGGACATCCTGTGGTTGATATGATGATGATGTACATTCCTCTGTCCTTCGGTAGTTCAGAAACATCGGTCTCGGTTGTTAGGCCTCTTTAGTGTTCCGCCGTTTGTGTGAACAAGGAACTCTTACAGTTTCTCCACATGCGCACATGTTACTCACAGACTGCTGTGCTATGGCGCTAACATTTGGCAAGCTTATGAGTCCTTGTGACGTAAATATCAAAATGAAAAGGTTTCCGCCGGCTAATCCCATAGTCGCCTTTTACGACACCCACAGGATGAGATGGGTTAGTGAAAGAAAGAAAGAAAGAAAGAAAGAAATACTTATTTTGATCACAACACAAGAGACACGATTGTAAAAACAGGGACATAGATAACAATATTTAAAAATATAAAAATGTACAAGTCCAAATAAAACTAACGTAAACCTTCGTAGGTACCTAATAATATATGTCTCACGGTTGGACCAAATACGATTGCTATTTAAATTGCTATTCGTAGTCGGCATCACACGGCATACGCAGTCATTATAGTACTTGAGAGGCACAGTGTGGAGGACTTCAGTTCGCCTGTTCATAAACGGAACTCCACTTTACTGTATCTACAGCCTTTAAACCTCTGGAATATACTCACACTTACGTAGATATCAAGTAGATACTTGGACATAGTTATAGAATGTAGCAAACGCAATGATGTAACTGTTCAAACGGTGATGGATATGACACCACTCGCCGGGCCACTGTTACGGCCGTCACGAAAATGTCTAAATATAACAACACTACCTTCGCGCTCGCGTGAGTGACAGTGGAAGTATAGATACATACGCCTTACGCACACATCAATAGTGTTTAGGTTACCCGTTTGCAAAAGCAGGGTACGCAGCCATGTTTAATATTCTAATCCGCCTTGTGGAAATGGAGAGGAGGGGACTCTTACGGCAGAAACCACTTGGGCGGTGCCCCTTCTACCGCCTCCAGGTTCCGGAGGAGGACTCCAGGATCCGAAGAGGGGTTCCAGGTTTAAAAGGGGCTCTAGGTTTTAAGGGGGGCTCCAGGTGTCGAATGGGGCCTATCGGTTCCAAATGTGGCTCAGGATTCCAAAGGGAGCTCAGATTTCGAAGGAAGCTCAAGGTCCCGAAGAGGACTCCAGGATCCAAAGGGGCCTCCAGGTTCCGAAGGGTAGTCCAGGTTCTCGAGAGCTAACGCACCGGAGCCGCATATTGGTGCCACGCCTTTAGGCACATCTCGGAGGAGGACTGTGAAGTGGTCACGCCTCGCCACGGTGGCGACACTCGTCCACACACGTGCCGCCGTATTCCTGAGGCCCTCTGCCAGCGGTGGCTGGGGACTCAGTGTTGGACATGAGCGCCCGGGCCCTGTACCCTGTACATGGGCCCCCTCAAAGTACAATGAACTGCAGTGAAGAAATATCACCAAATCCCACTCCTGGCAAAGTAATCGTGAAAATAAGGTGATCGCGAAACGTTGTTGTTACCACACAAGCGGATTATGTTGCCCATATTCTTTCATAATTCAAAGGTGTAGTTAGTAAACACGCCTACATGTGTACTATCCAGTTTACACTGATCTCTCATCCTACGGTATGCCTATACAATGCGAGGTCAGCTTATGCTGGAAAAATATAGGTTGATGCGTACAATGGGTATAGGATTGGCTCTTTGCACTACGGGTTGTCGCGGAGTGCCTCCCTCCGTGTTTCCTTGCCGGTTAGCTCCCTAGGAGGCTCTCTCCGCTCTAGTGTGATCATACGAGGACCTGGAGCCTCCCTTAGGTGCCGAAGATGACCGCTCCAGTGGTTTTAGCCGGTAGGAGTCCGGCATACCCCTTCGTCCTTCCCCGGGGCGAAGGAAGTTCATGATGAATTTCCACTGGGCACCAATAAAAAAATAAAAAAAAATAAAAAAAGGAGGCTCTCTCCACGGCAGCAAGTAACGGAGTTCAGTTATTGTGATTCAATGAAACGTAACATATATATTGTTATAATGGTATATTGATATTCACAACTTCAACACTTCATCTTCATGGTGATGTTTATATATTTCAAATATAGCTTATTATCACAATATTAAGCTAGTTAAAAATAAGTAATTGTTATATTGCAGGAGACTATTTGTCAGAGCGACAGCTGTGTGTTGAACCACTAGCGTTCAGGATCCAATGTGTAATGATAATCAAAATATCAAGAGCGACACTACGTCACATAATAAATTCAAATTTTGATTTGAATAAAGAATTAATCATGAGGTGGACAGTAATGGAGATAAAGGTATGAAGTCATGAAAGAGGTTCATTGAAATGAAGATGAAGGATGACTTCGTCACATGAGTTCGATTCCCGCACGGAAAAAATACTGTTTTGGTCTACAGGTAGCTGTTTTGGGTCTGGGTTTACGCACGTGTGAGGTATATTAACTATATTCACAACGCAGGAGTAATCCTAGACCATCATAAAAAACACTCAATGCACCCTCAGAGAGGTCTACACGTTGGACTAATCTATATGATAGACATCGCAGGCTGCCTGTCCCCAAGCCCCCGGGGCCGGGACAGCTAACAGCAAGTTGTAACTACGTACGCAGTAGTGTTATGAGTATGACGATAATTTAAAGCAGTTTCGCAGTTAGTTAAACTATAGTTAAAGTTGGGAGTTATTCACAATCGTAACTGATACTAGTTTGTACGAATTCGATTTACATTTGACTTAGTTATTGTAAGCACACATAACGGTTATATTTCGATGATAATCATCATATCAGCCAAACGACGTCCACTTACGGCCGTTTACATGATGTGTGTCGTTTGTGGGGAATTTGCCAAGCCTCACCACGCTTGGCAGGCGGGTTGGTGAGCGCAGAATGGCTACTGTTCCACAGAAGGGACGCTGCTGCCCACCCCTCTGGTTTAGAGTCCCTTACAACGACAAACCTGTTTTCCTACCGTTCAATACTATCCAAGAATGTTCTAGTAGCACATTCATAACGTGACCCGTATACCGCCCGGTGGCACACGGTAGCGTGGGACGAGGCCGAACTGAAAACAAAATCAACTCCACAACTTTTTGTTGTTATTATTCTAATTTAAGGGTAATAATAATCTGAGGGCAATATATGAATATTGTTCGTTTATTACAGATGGTTAGGGATTAAATTTCTACTGAAAAATACATTGAAAGTCTACGATAACAAATGGTTTATTGGTTTAAAAAGCTTTTATGAAAGCTTTCGCAGATCAAAGCCACTAAGATACACATCTGTTAAAAAAAAATTGCCGTCGCCCTATTCTTGTATTTCTCCTGTGTCGTGCGTACAGTTTACAGACATACATCTCACACGCACAAACACCCGGAGTCGTAACAACTATCTGTAGATCATACACAAACGTCTGCACAAAAATAAATAAATTCATTTACGCACTAAGAGCTACATACAACAGCCACAGAAAATACAGCAATTACAGCTTACCACGGCTATGTTGGGTCAGGTCTGCGATATGGTTTATTGTTATGGGGCAACTCGACTTTAATCAACCAAGTTCTTTTTGTCTCAAAAGAAATGTTTAAGAGGAATATGCAATACAAAGCCTGCA
The DNA here is from genome assembly GCA_947459985.1 of Diloba caeruleocephala. Classification (NCBI taxonomy): domain Eukaryota; kingdom Metazoa; phylum Arthropoda; class Insecta; order Lepidoptera; family Noctuidae; genus Diloba; species Diloba caeruleocephala. The sequence goes on along the minus strand of OX381631.1, from coordinate 64,723 downwards.
ATACAAGTATGCAATACAAGATTCCTGTAAACCACTATTTAGGAGAACAAATATATTAACTTTAAGCTCTCTTTACATCCTCGAAATTGGAATGTTTGTCAGGAAACACCCACAACTGTTTGAAAAAATGTATAAGAATAGTTTGTTCAGCCAAAGGTTCCTACGAAGAAAGTAGTGCCAAAGTGTAGAACTATCCTTTACCATAGAAATAGTATGTTTATGTGTGTTAAAGTTTATAATAAAATACCGCAGAATCTAAGAGAATTTCCCTTAAGATTATTTCGTGTACAATTGATTAAATGGCTAACAGAAAAAAAATTCTATACAATAAATGAATTTTATGAATGTAACAATAATTAAATTTGACGTTATATTGTAATTAAATAAATTCCTAGATTTAATCACACCATTTTAAAATTATTGTATGTCCGAAATGGGCTGTACGATGTATCGACAATAACATATCTGTACAACAACTGTAACTACTCAATCACAAACAATAAAGACTACTTTACTTTCGTCTGATGGAAACTTTTTTTTTTAAAACGTTGCCCTCACTAGGATTTCTTCTCTGTCGTGGGTGCGTTTACAGACATACATTTCACACACAATACACCCAGACCCGGAACAACTACCTGCAGATCATACAAATATTTGTTCTGTGCGGGAATCGAACCCGCGACCCGGAGTGCAGCAGTCGACTGTATCAACCGTGTCGTCACTTACTTTACTTTACAAGTGCGCTGCAAGACAGTCGCTTAGCCACTTGGTTACCGTAACTTGTGGACGCTTGCCAGAGATTAACACGCGAATAGCTCTTAAAAACATTTTACACCCTTTTTGAAGAGTCGCATACTGTATCTTGAGAAAACCTCGGTGGGGAGCTGATTCCACAACCTGAGCGTGCGCGGGAAGAATATTCTGAAACCGAACGAACCATTTTGGCTGATCCTGAGACAGCTGTTCGCGTGTATTTATACTTTGTGTATCAAACAAACACCTTGTTCAAACACTGTGTATATTTTGTCCGTCGGCGTTTGCGTAAGACTCTCTATAAATAATAGCCATAGAGTCTCGGGGACAGACGGGGGCGCAGGGGGAGGGGTGATGACTATCAAAACAAGGGGGTTAATAATTGTTTTACGCACAATAAGAAAGGCTCCAGGCGTTCGTCCGCGCCACGGCCGTGTGTCACACCGACGCGTAAAGTGTGTGTCGCAGAGTAGAATGTACCTCGTACCTCGAGGTCGTAAAATGTACCTTTTTTATATTGGTCTCCAGTGGAAATTCATCATGAACTTCCTTCGCCCCGGCATCGCTAACCGGCACCGGCTAAAACCATTGAAGCGGTCATCTTCGGTACCGAAACGGGGCTTCAGGTCTTCATAAGATCACTACAGCGTAAAATATACCTAAACATCTACGAGTGTGTATCAGTATAGTCTGGTTGTATCCTACTGTAATGTTCGTAAACACTCATAATATGTTTTCCATGTGAAACATTTAATAGCGCCCCTATACGGGGTAAGAACGGCTCCTATTGCACGTCGTTCGGCTGGACTCGTGACTGGTCGGATATCTCCGCCGCACTCCACGCTGCCACTTTACTTAAGTGTATCGATGTATTGTATAATATGTGCATTGTATAATGTTTAAATTGTTAGTAGCTGGGGTGCAATTCTCTAAGCACAAACATCCATACATCCTTCAATACAGAATTAAAATGACGGTGAAAAACCAATTTAGTATATGCTAAGACATGATTGATTGAAGCTACAATGAAATCCTTGGATTTTTACAGTAGGTAAAGACGCAGTGCTTATTCCGAAACACACATTAATACTATCGCAGAGGACTTGGCTTAATATTACACGTCGGTGTGACGGTCTGATCATTCAGTACTTCTTAAATCAAAATAGTGAGTTCTTTGTATATGTTATTTATAGTGACTGTTTGTTGACGACTCGACTTGACGCCGGACGACGCCAAGCGGAGTCGAGTGGAGCTGAGCGGAGTCGAACGGAGGCGAGCGAAGCTGAGCACAGCCGAGTGATACAGAATAGGCCTCTCCTATAATACTTAAAATACTTAATACTCGACGGCACGTTTGGGGCAGTGGCTAGTCACTTGGCTTTCCGCGCTACGGGTCGCGGGTTTCATTCCCGCACGGAATAAATATTTGTACGTCTGACAGTTTTTCAGGGTCTGTATGTTTGTGCATGTAGAATTAATGTCTGCAATTCGTACCTATGACGAAATCATGCAAAAAGTCTAATTTAATTTAACCCTAAAAAAACTGATATAACCGTGGAAATATACGACTGAGTTAAAAACAGCGTTCCGCCGCGCGGGGAACGAAATTGCCTTTATGACTGTCAGTATTAACATCGACATTTTCAGATGTTGATCAATATCTCTCTTCTTCAATATATTGATCATATCTGTCGTTAAGTCCATCTCCTCCCGTGGATATCGTTAAAGGCGACTAAGGGACTCTAAACTGGCAATAAGAAGCAGCCTCCCTTATGTGGAATTCACCCCATTCTGTTCAACCCACCTAGGTACCAGGGGTGGTCGGTACTGGAAAATTCCCCCCAAAATAAAGATACAATTGTGGAAATGACGGGGAGGAATTTTTAAAAAAAAAATACTGACTCGAAAATTCTAAACGATATTAAAACCACTAAAAAGAAAAAAAATACTTTTGAAGTCGGGCGGGGCCAGGTATGCCCCAACCATGGTTCATGCAGACCAACGAGTTATATTTATGGACCCCGCCCGACTTCATAAGTAATTTTATTCTTTTTTGTGGTTTTAATATCGTATAGAATTTTGAAGTCAGTATTTTTTTGGTAAAAAGTTTTTATATTTAAGGTGCGCCATAGATCACACATACCTACAAATATTACACACATCAGCCGATTAACGTGCACTGCTGACGATCACTACAGTGGGCGGATTGGTGATGGCAGTACGTATGTTGTTATGAGCACACGGGAGGAGTGCTGCTGCGCACCCTCTTGACCTCAACCCTCAGTCACCATTACGACACCCATGGAGAGAGCTGATCTATTCCACGCCGGGAACTACAACGAACAAATGTAAAGACTGTATTTTTTATCGTAAGCAGAATGTAATGTTAATTTCAAGATCGACGACACTCCCTTGGTATTATTTTGGACTCAGACTCCGATACACAATCACCTCGTTGAACATTGTTTTGTGCTTCAGAGTACAGCCTGTGTATTTCGTCTCCGTTGTGTCAACAACTTGCGATGAATGTGCCGACAGACTCGTGTTGTTGTTCGTGTAGTGCTTGCGACGCCGTGTGCTCGTCGAGATGTTCTCTTGTGACTGCGCACTCCTCGAGTGATTGTGAGCCCTATTCAGACGTGTCGAGGCGATCCCTTGGCTACGTTCAATGAGACTGACTGATCAATGGTAGTACTACCTTGAGTATTTATTTACGTACACACGAATTATATACGAAGGCAGAGTACAAAGGCACAGGGTATTTCTTTAAGAAATCTTTTCCAGCATCTTTTTCTGTGTGTAGAGGTTATACAATACATATAAATATACACACATGCATATAGAATAATATACCTACATGTATTATACATATACCTACACACTAATACATACGTTAATATACCTACATATATATATATATATATACATAATGCCACCACCCCATCTCCTCCCATGGGTGTCGTAAAAGTAGACTAAGGGATTAGCCGGAGGATGGGCAGCAGCGTCCTTCGAGTACATTAACAACTCAACTGCGATCGCCAACCCATCTGCCAAGCGTGGCGATTATGGCAAAACCCCCCAATGAGCCCACAACACAACCATATCGGTCATTGTGGACGTCTTTGTGGGAGGCCTGTGTCCAGCAGTGGAGTTCATTCGGCCGAAATGATGATGATAATGGATAGATTGTACTCTTTAACACGTTTCTGATAATGATAAATTCCCTTATATCCGGTGGTTGCGAATTCCACAACCTAACAGCATGCACAGATAAGAAATAGGAGTAGATATCAGTTTACGTACTTTCAATAAAGTCTTTTATCTGCCGCTAAGATCTTGAACTGTATAGCAGGAGTTTTTTATATTGGCTGCATACATACGTAGGCTAAGGCTAAGGCTGAGGATGCACACAGTGCAGTGCTGGGAAATTGTAAGTTAGTTTAATTTGACGTATGATCTACATTCACTGGCGTTCACTTCTTTGGAAACATTATCATCTATAACTAATAAAACTACTGCTTTTGGAGCAACTCTTCATTTTTCGATTATTATCGTTGATAATGCCCAATTCTCTCAATCGAAGATTATAATAAATTATGAATAGGTAATGTGTTCATTGTTTTTGGAGAAACGAGAAGTGTTCTAGTGTGCTTTCTGCTGACATTTCTCAATTCTTCATTCCTGGCTTCTTGGGCTCCTCAAAAAGTTTTCCTTTTGGTCTTATGGCACGATGTCTAATAATATCTGTCGCGTGAATTAACCATTTATGTACGTAACAGGCATGTCACACCACCCATAACTCTGCACATGTGAAACTGCTGCTCTATAAAATTCAGCAAATTTTTCAACATTTATTTCGATACCTCTATCTCAAGATCATCATTTCAGGCCACGTCCACTGCTGAACAAAGACCTCCCCCTCAGATTTCCACAACGAGCGGTCACATGCCGCCCTCATCCAACGACGCCCAGCGACCTTCACCAGGTCGTCTGTTCACATCATTGGAGGTCGTCCCACGCTGCGTTTTCCGGTGCGCGGTCTCCATTCGAGAACCTTTGTGCCCCAACGGCCATCAGTTCTAGGAGCAATGTGCCCTGCCCATTGCCACTTCAGTTTACTAATCCTTTCAGCTATGTCGACAACTTTAGTTCTTCTACGGATCATTTCTGATTCGATCTCGTAGATAAATACCAAGCATAGCTCTCTCCATAGCTCGCTGAGTGACCTTGAGCTTTCTTATGAGGCCCATTGTGAGTGACCACGTCTCCGTTCCATATGTCATCACTGGTAACACACACTGGTTAAAGACTTTCATCTTGAGGCATTGCGGTATTGTTGACGAAAAGACGTTGCGAAGTTTCCCAAACGCTGCCCAGCCGAGTCGGGTTCGACGATTGACGTCTTTCTCGAGTTGGACCTACCTAACTGGACAGTTTGTCCTAGGTAGACATACTCGTCAACAACTTCGAGAACAGAGCTCCCAACGGATATTGGGATGGGCACGACATAGGCATTTGACATGACTTTTGTCTTGCCCATGTTCATTTTTCGGCATTGTGCTGAGCTCTGGCAGCGATTCTGCCATGACTACGATGTCATCGGCAAATCGAAGGTGAGTGATATACTCGCCATTGATGTTAATGCCGAATCCTTTCCACTCCAGTAGCTTGAAGGCATCCTCCATTGCAGCGGTGAACAGTTTCGGGGAAATGACGCCCCCCTGTCTCACACCTCTCTGCAATGGAATTGCCCCCGTGTTCTGTTCATGTACTCGGACCAACATGGTGGCGTTTCTGTATAAGCACTTCAACACTTCAATGTACCGATAGTCAATCTGGCACCGCTGCAGAGATTGCAGCACTGCCCAGGTTTCGATCGAAATCCACAAACGCCAAGCATAGTGGCAGATTATACTCCTCGGTCTTCTGTATTACCTACCGCAGTGTATGGGTGTGGTCTATGGAATTGAAACCTTTTCGGAAACCGGCTTGTTCGGGAGGCTGAAAGTCATCAAACCTGCGCTCGAGACGAGGGCTAGAGGGGGCTATGAATATGGATATGTATGGTAATGTCACGTCACGTCGTAACGTGTGCGCACCTCCATACCAACCCACGCACTTGATAAGAGTATAAGTGTGATGAAATTGTCACGGTGACAAAAGTCACCCTTGCGCGCTAAGCCTTAGAACATACTTGTATAGAAGAAGGCGTTACAAAGCGAAACAGTTATTGAAACTATGTATCGCATTTAATAACCTAAAACTATTTATTGGTCTCTTCCATACCTATTTATCGGGCAAAATACTTTATCCATAATGGTCCTCGGTCCGGAAGTTCGTACCTACGTGACGCGCGCAGTTTAGTTGTTTATGAAGTAATCGAAATGCACTCATGTCGCACGTCACACTGCAGCCGGAGGCGGTGCCGCCGCACCTCGAGTGCGCGCCGTCGAACCAGCCACCGCAGCCTGCGAACGCCCCTGGAGGCACGCTTTCGCCGTTCTGGATATTTACACCTGGCCTCGAAAGACTTCAAACATATATATTTTTTCTTTTTTGTGTTATTTATATTCTTATATCGTGTAGGATTTTATTGGAGTCAGCCTTTTTTATATAGCGTGGTGACTAAACGGGCGTCACTCGCCTGCTGGCAAGCGCCGCGCGTGCCACAACAGTAACGCTACAAGCCCGGGAGCAGCCCTGCGTGGCACCACCCCGCGCGCCTCCGCGACGCCACAGTTATGTAGTCGCCTATGCCTACTAGTTTCATTAGCTACAGTTCTCTTCAAACAGAACTACACTAATGTTAAAGGTTTAAACTCTTCCAATAATAAACCTACCAGCAGTACTTCTTGGTGAGTTAGAGCATCATTATCACCATCATCACCATCATCATATCAACCCAAGGAACACTGCTGAACAAAGGCCTCCCCATAGATTTCCACAACGAGCGGTCACGACACCCAGCCACCTTCACCAGATCGTACGTCCATCTCGTTGGGGGTCGTTCCATTCCATGCAGCATCATATATTTTTATCCCCAGATTTATGAAACTAAAGCCTAGTGGTGGTGATAAGTAACGAGAGGAGCAGGCGAGGACGATCTCCATAGATCAACTATTTGGAATCGTGCAACTTAGATTTTGACGTTTCATAAGTGCCAATATTGGGTTTATTTGAAATAAAAAGCTTTGACTTTGAGGACTAGGACTTCAGGAATAAAAAGACATGTTCGTGAGCGTCCATTTATATTGACATGTGGTGCTCCGTGCGCCTCCTCCGCGCTTACTGCTAGGTACAACTTATGACTAGACACGAGCCGCTGCGACCTCGCGACACTCATATGCACTCGTAAAGACCAGAACATTCTACAACACCTCCAAGCATTCATGCGATGCTGGTAACGTAACAAGGTAATGACAAGTTTTCCTTAAAAAATAGTTTGTTTACAGAGTTGTTGCCGTGTGGTGCCGTCTACGAATTGCACCAACCCATCTCATCCCGTGGGTGTCGTAAAAGTCGACTATGGGATATACGGAGAATGGGCAGCGGCGTTCTTAGAGTACATTCACAACTCAACTGCGATCGCCCATCCGTCTGCTAAGCTTGGCGATTAAGGCACAGCCCCCCAATGAACACAACACATCCAGACCGGGCTTGTGGCCAGAGGTGGACTTTATTTGGCTGAAACTACTACAGAATTGTATGTCTATACTTAAATAGTGTTTTAATTATTTTGCTAGATCACGCTCTATCTGCATACTTTGATTATGGTCGTTTCTATGTGGAGTTTGTTTACTACTTATTTCAACTGCAGCAACGCACAGTCCCTCGAACCTCGGACCTCCAGACGCACTGGCTACTATCAGCACTTGGTCGATATCACGATATCTCGTACTCAACACTTCTCCTCGACTTCATTAGGTGCACAGCCAACTTGTGGAACTCCCTGCTAGCGTCTGCTTTCCCTGCAACCTGCAAACTTCTGGGTGCGCTCGTTTCATTGTAGATCTCATCTATCGATTTCCATCGAGCGAGATTGAGGTCGAACGAGTCATCAATTAAAATCCAAACAGTATCGATATTGCGAACAATGGTTTTTTTGTGAGTTTTACAATTTATAAGAGTATTTCGTACATAATGAGGATCGTGATTTGTTTTCTTTAATCCAGTTGTGTTGTGGGAATCTTTTTAAGTACTCGTATACTGTCAATACTTTTTATGTTAAAATACAACTTTGAGCTGCTCCCCTGTAAAGTTTGTGATTTGCAGTTTCAATATTGTTCGTTGCTGCAGTCGATTTCTAAGTTACTTGGTAATGACAATATAGGCACCGGTAAAACGGGACTTGGGAACCATGGGGCTAGCTGGCACGAAGAATAGTAAAAAGAAACTTGTAGCTATACTGAATAGTGTTCAATTTAAATCGTACGTTAGAAGTACTTACGCCTGGCTAATAATAATAAATATCAGTACCTAGTATTCCTTATTCTAAATTCCAATTAGGCCTTGGTTAGAGCGTAACACATACCTCGCACATTAATTGTATTACAAATTATAAAATTAATAAATATAAACTTTTACAATTCAAGTAACCTATTTTTATTAATAACATGTTTTGTAAGCAGGATTTACAATGTTTTTTCTTTCTTTGCCACAATTTGTACACTTAGTTAACAAAAATTATAATTTCCTGAAAAGCTTGTACTTTATGTAACTTAAATTAGGTTATGATTTCGGGACTTTTCGCGCACAGATAAACCAATGTATCATACGGAAGAAACGGTGAGATGTTTTGTGACAATGAGCGGTGATCCAGACATTAGCATCTGTATCGCGGATAATCGCAGCTGAGCGACAGACAATGTTCACAGCTAAATGTGGAGACGGATTATAACGTCGTTGTGTAGAGTATTGTGCTTATTGTGAGAACGAAAATAACTCGTCGCGCGCTTTGATCTAAGTTGAAATAAAATCTTTATTGTCTGTAATTGAGTACACAATGTTGTTATAAGCGCCATCAATCAGTCTGTATATGGCATACAGTGTGCAAAATGAAAATAAACAGCAAAGCATTATTTCATTAATTTATATAACTCAAATTGATTAATTAATTAATTAAATACAATCAAAATAATGATAATTCCAAACCTTAAAAGTCAATTCTGAACAATTTTACTTATTCATCAATTAATAAGATTAAACGTCGATTTGTAATTGAAATCTAAATAACTTTTATTTTTTTTACAATCAAAAATCTCCTGTATGGTGTAAAACATCTTACAGCATTCGTTCAGGTTGGGGTCTAAATAGTCTTACAGGTAATTAGCATTTGTGGTATTTTATTGTATCATTTTTGTATAATTTTTGTACATATAATCATGTTATTTTTACGGTGGTTCTATACTTTTTAATAACATTATATAATGACATACACACTGCCACACAAGTGTACTGTCGCATTGGACACTCCCGTGGCAATTGTATGTGTGTTTATAAAGCTTACCGTGATAACTTAGGTTAATAAATTCTCACACTTTTTGTTTGTTCTAAACATGCTACTGCTATGTTACCTCTTCATTACCCTATGGTTGACTAGTAAAGAGTGACTACGGCATTATGTGCGCCTATGTACTGTTGCTGCATACAATTATATTAATAAATAAATAACAATTGTGCGCAAAGGACGTGTGCAGATTGCAACAAGTCGTGTGCATATTGCAGTTTACAAGGTGTGTGGTGTGGGGAGCGTGGGGTGGCTGCTATACTCGTGCGCCGGAGAAGGAGGACCTGGAGCAGAACGCTTGGTGGTATGTACGAGTTCGGACCGCAGGTGCAGGTCGCGGCGGCGGCACGAGCGCCCACAGACGCCTGGCTTCCTGTTTGGAACGACGCTCGCACACACACACCACTCTCGTGTACACTGACTTGTTCGCACGTCGCGCGCAGCTCCGCTCGCTTGCGTTGCATTTCGTGTAGACGAACACTGCGTCGGTGTGCGTGTGCCGAGCGACGGATGTAGGAAGACAAACATGTGTGCGGCATACAATCGACGCTTATTCTAAATAAGTATAATCTAGCTAATATTTATATGTGTGTGTACAATGTGCGCACTCCGTCGCGCCGCGTCCACACGCACGCACACTAAGTCACTTTGTAAGTGCGTATGCGTGTGTCAATGTAAATTATCCGCTGACACATGACAAATAAGATACATTGTGAGAGTCAGTGATCTACAACAATATTAGTAATAATTACAAAGTCATAACAAGTATAAATATAAAAAGTATTTCAGTGAGATTTGACATTGCTAAAAGTAGCCGTGAAATGATTCATTGTCTTTGGTTAAATTAATCGTATGTTGCGCGTTATCTCCCAGCGTGTGCGCCGCATCGGTCGCGTCGGTGGTGCCGCGCGTGTCGGTCGTGTCGGCAGTGTCGGTCGTGTCGGCGGTGTCGGTCGTGTCGGCGGTGTCGGTCGTGTCGGCGGTGTCGGTCGTGTCGGTGGCGTGGGGCGCGGCCGTCGGAGTTGCGTGGTTGGCGCCTGGTCGTGTGTCGGCGGCTCGGGCCTACTGCTCGCGCTCGCCCGCCTCCTCTGCGCTCCTCCTAAATAAATATACATATAAAAGTCTCATTGGTTGACCGGTAGAGAACTCCTCATGCATTGAGTCCACCTTGTGTAGGTACCATCAATGATAGATGTTTAAATAAATAAATAGATTAGCCTAGGTTTCTAGCAAAATTGGTTATTACACTGACATTTAATTGCAGAAATAGGGCACGTGGTGCCATCTGGTGACTAGCGGCAGTACTGCGCATTGTAGAAACTCCTGGATAGCAGCTTTTCTGGAGAGTTCGACAAAGTTTTGGGTGACCGGTCAATCAAATAAACTATAGCTGCATGATCGGCGATCGAAAAACATGGTCGCGGAGTGGTATCTAAACTGAGCACGTCCGTGCTTCGGAGGGCACGTAAAATCGTCAGTCCCGGTTGTTTGCAATAAACTCTACTACTACCACAGTCCACTGCTGGACTTAGGACTCTCCCAAGTTGCGCCACCACACCTGGTCCATCCGCATCTATCTTTCCCAGTATGCTTCCTCAGGTCGTGGGTCCATCTGGGGGCGTCCCACACTACATTTGTCGACGTTTAAGGCTTCGAGTCTCTACTCAAGGAGTCGTCTGCCGATACGGAGTATGCTACGACGATGTTAGCGAATTATCTGTTATGATGACTCCGATAAGAGCGACAGCTTGCAGGGGCGCTGGCTCACTGGTCATATATTAGGCAGCCGACCCGGCGCACTCAGAGCGGGCGACGCATCCTGCGAGAGGGCTGTGATAAGCTAAACTCCGGCGTGCTTACTTGTCGAGGTGCGCCGGCTTGTGTCGGCAGCGGTACAGGGGGAACACGCCGGTGAACTCGCACAGCAGCGCCCCGCCCCCCGCCGCGCCAGGGGGGGGCAGCGCGCTCACGTCAGACCGCTTGCCGTACCGACTGCTCATGAAGAACCTGAACCAGAAAACATTTGGTGACGCCACTAATAAACAGCAACGAAGATCATACTACCATGTTCCCATTGGTTGTGGTGCGAGTTCATCATCATCATTTCTGCCGAATAAAGTCCACTGCTGGACACAAGCCTCCCCCAAAGATCGTCACAACTACACGCGTTGTGAGCTCGTTGGGGGGTTTTGCAGGTGGGTTGGCGATCGCAGTTGAGTTGTCAATGTACTCGGAGGACGCTGCTGCCCATCCTCCGGCTAATCGCTTAGTCGCCTGATACGACACCCACGGGATGAGATGGGTGGTGCTATTCGTAGCTGGCACCCCATGATATACGGCGGTGGAAATTTAGTGTAAACAATTTTAAATACGTGGATTCATGTGTCCAAAATCAAAATAACGGTGTAAAACCAATTTCGGTATTCGCTAAGTTATGATTGAAGCTATTCCAGGACCAATGCAGAAGGTAAGCCATGAGGACCAGTCTTAGCGAGTACCAAATCAGGTTATCACTGTTATTTCAATTCTGTATTCAAAGATGTATGGATGTTTAAGCTTAAGGAATTGCACCGTTCCTTTGTACCGTTCACGCTTATGTCATCTTTCTTTTTGTAAATTGTTTTATAAATAAATAATAATTATTACAATCACGCCGACTATTTTGGCCTCGTTGGAGGTGGACAGACGACCTAGTTAAGTCGCTGAGAGTCGTTGGCTGTGGGCGGCATGTGACCGGTCGTTGTGAAAATCTATAGGGGAGGCCTTCAAGGAAAAAGGACGTCCACTGCTAAACAAACACCTCCCCCTTAGATTTCCACATATTTGACGTCATTTCAGGGGTAATTTGCCAGTACTCACCACGCTAAGCGGGCAGGTGGTGGGCAGTATGGTCACTATTTCACAGAAGGGACCCTCTGGTTTCGAGTACCTTGGTCGCCTTTTATGAAATCCACGGGAGATGGAGTGGTGCTATATTCTTAATCCGGACACCGCACGGACAAATATTCGATATGTCCATTAAAAAGTCCCTGAAGATACGAGTTAGATCTGTGTGAGATTTATGTATGTATAATGTACCTGCCTCCGACACAGGAGATACAAATTTTGTTTTTATATAAAAAACTATAATAAGCCCATGTTGACTCTTGTGCTTATTCAGACATATCTGATCGTAACATACAAAAATGGGGGGGGGAGAGTTATGAACATGTAATCACATCGTACTTGTCATTGCGCGGCGCCAGGTGCCTGCCGGGGGGCGAGCTGCGTCCGTAGCGCGTCGCCATCAGGAACGGCATCGGAGACACTGTACGACAATATAAAAGGCATCAGCTCGGGTCCTGCAGCCTTCTGCAGGAAGGTCACAGAAGCACGTGTGCTTGTTAATGTCTAGTGTTGTTTTTTTTGTTTTGTAAAAAGCTTTGCCCCGCTCTAGGATTTCTCCTGTGTCATGGATGCGTTTACAGACACAAAGTCCACACACAATACACCCAGACCCGGAACGACTACCTGCAGATCGTACAAATATTTGTTCCGTGCGGGAATCGAACCCACGACCCGGTTGGCAGTAGCCAACTGTATAAGCCACTGCTCCAACCGTGCCGTTATCAGTGTTGTATAATTATATAGAAGCAACTGATCTTTGTCAATGCAATTACAAGTCTATAATAGGACTTAATAGCATTCCGTAATTCCTATTAATTATAAAATAGTAATTCTTAAACTTTCACGAATTAAATTCATTTATTAAATATTAATTAGTACTTTATTAAAAATGGGAGATAATGTCGGGTCTATTCGCGCACAGATTAATACCAAAATAATATTTTAATTAACCTCAACGTTTCGATCAAGTTACATTGACCGCGGTCACGAGTAGACTAGTTACATAACAAAGTACTCCTATAAGCGCTCAAATTCAGCTGTAAAGAGTGCTACAAGTTTCTTATAAGGGTAAATTTTTTCTCGAGAGTATTATAAGAGCTGCTAAAATATGTTTATTATACTTTTCTTTTCTTTTAACTAGCAAAAGGTGGGCATCCTCTTCATATTTAATAAGGATGAACCTTTGGTGTGAATTCCTATTTAGAAAACGCAAAGGTTTTATTTGAACTTTGTATATGTGAGAAGTGAACACGTAAATTATTTTATAACCACCACTACAAGTGGGTACGTACTCTCGGCGCGCTTGTCGTGCTCGGCCGCGACCAGCGCCAGCAGCAGCAGCGCGCCCGCGCATGCGCAGCGGCTCGCACGCATGGCTGTGTTTGAAAAGAATATTTGTTTTATTATTTATAAGAATTATTACAGGTATACTATTAACATGAATGATTTTTCCTTATCCTTATATAAGTTAATAGTTAAATATGATAAAATCTATCATAACTTTATTGAGTTTTTTAAGTTTAATATGCTGCAAAAGTCGGAATTGATTCGAAACCGAATTTTGAAAAGACCTCGTCCTTTTTAAATGTTAGCGACGCGAGCCAAGCTATCTATTGCGAACTGGTGTCTGAGGCATCAGCGTCTTTATCAACAATTGACGACCTTGTTAACGATCGGAGATCCCGCATAAACATAGCTAATTATCGTATTACTCGCGATCATGGATATTACTCAGCAAGTAACGGCTACCGTGTTTTTGGAAGCGATTAAATCGTCCTGCCGAGACACCAAGTTAGAAAACACGGAACGCGCATTGGAAAAAAAAAGAATATGTGTGATAATAATACTACTTAAAATGAAAGCTCGTGGTTGCTTCAGAAACATCTACACTCTCGTTTACTCATATTTTGCACACGGATCTGCAAAACTTAAACTTGGTCATCACGCTGTGTCGAAGGAACTCACGATGGGATGTCCTCAAGGATCCGTTATTAGTCCTTATCTATGGGAAATGGGTTTCGATTATTTTCCAGCGATTCCATTGCCGTACGGCTGTTAATTGACTGGTTACCCAGACTATGGCCTTCTGCTTATTCAGTCAAGTACAAGAGCGGGCCTTGCAAAATTGGTGGATACTTTTTTCTCTAGGTGGGGCGAACGGAACCGCTTAATGTTTGCACCACAAAACCTTTCAATTAATTTTAAAAGGCAATCTTAATCACCGAGCATTAAATTCAATAATATTACCGTTAACAGAAAGGAGTCCGTGTGCTACCTCGGTCTTGTTTTGGAGAGAATTTTTTCCTTCGTTGAACACATTAGATCTGTAGGTGAAAAAGCTAAGAGAAACTTTTATGCCTTGACAAGGATATCAACAGCTACATGGGGTCTTTGATTTTATACTTTAAAAACTATTTACGGCGCTACCTATTTAGGTTATGGTTCACCTGTATGACCGTATACCGGTACGACGTAAACTGTTCCAAAGCCAGCGCTTAGCGTTTATATTCTAGTGCAAGGCATATAGGACAGTCAGTACTGAAGCTCTGCCTGTGCTGGCGGGTGTTTTGCCAGTCGATCTTGAGATACAGCGACGTGCTGCAATGTACTACTCATCGAGAGAAAAAATGGACGCGGAATTTCTACTACAACACGATCGTGTTTGGGAAGAACTCTTGGCCGAATGGCAATGCAGGTGAGATACGTCTATTAAGAGCCGTCACCTATACCAGTTCTTTCCATCCGTTCGTGAGCGGCTGGCAAGTGCATGGTTGGAAGTCGATCATTTCGTGGCTCAATTTCTCACCGGCCATGGTAACTTTAAGAGTAAATTATTTAGCTTCAAGCTTGTTACCTCACCATTCTGCAAATGTTCAACACCGGACTGTGAATATGAACAGTCTGCACATCATATCCTGTGGGAGTGTATTCTTTGGCAAGATGAACGCAATATTATGTTTGACAGCTTGCAAGTTACATCCGGAGTTGTTTACTATACAGACCTTGTTGTGACTAGGACGAATTTCCGTGCGTTCAGGCGTTTTAACCATGCCTACTATTGGAATCAGTCACAATAACTCACAACATGGACTCGTGAATAAATAAAATAAAAATATAAACATTGTTGTACCCGTGGTGCTTGGCAACTGGGCTTAACCCTGTTGTAAACTCCCATTTATTGTGCCTATGGCCTATATTATAATTATAAGTGGGACGTGTATTCTTTCCTACTCCTCCTTTTTGTTTACTGATTAATTTCGTTGCGGGTTCCAAGACAGTTATTATATTCTCTAGGACACACCGACCTTCATTGGTCGGTGTTCTTTCCGGTGGTCACCATTGTAGATCCTGGCTTACAGCAATTGCAGAGGTGGAGAATGTGTGGCGGGCTAGACCTAATTTAAAAAAAGAGAGTGTTGTTGGACCGTTCTTTTCGCAAGCGTGTTGAGCGGTCAGGGGCAGGCAAATTCGTTCCATCAGTTTGAAAATTCTAACTATATAAATCACTATTATATAGTATCACAACTGAACTTAACAACGCGAGAGACTCCCATTTCCATTTATTCAGTTACACGTTGTGTTTAACAATATTATAACACGTGTGATTTTAATAATTATCCATAGTGTTAACTATTAGTTTGATTATCACAAAGTTAGGAGGGTAGGGCGCGCGAGGGGTATGTTCCGCGGGGCGGGGGGGGGTGTTCTGATAACACGTAATAACGGTACAACTGTGTGAATATTAAAACATTGTGTTATATTAGTTGATAGCGGTTTCATTTTCATTACAAATTGTACAACAACTAAACTTGTTTTGATTTTGTTTACCTAACAACAATTTGTTGTCGTGAATATGCAATGAAGTGTTTGGGTGCGGCGCGAGCGTGGGGTAGCACAACACGACATTATTGATAACTCTTTCCTGAACAATACTGCAGCTTCACCAATACGCCACTCTAACTCATCCCGTGGGTGTCATAAAACGCGACTATAATATTAGTCGGAGGATGGGCAGCAGCGTCCTTCGAGTACATTAACAACTCAACTGCGATCGCCAACCCGCCTGCCAAGCGTGGCGATTATAGCCAAAGCCCCCGATGGGTACCTACACAACTCAAACCCAGACCGGTCGTTATGTGTTAGGGCGAGGCCTGTGTCCAGCGGTGGACATTTTTCGGCAGAATTTTTTTTATTAGTTTGCCAGCAGTTTATTACAAGTTTTGGATTTAAATGGGATTCAGATTGATACGCCATGAATTAAAACAAATATTACTACTGGCAATAATACTTTAATCGATTCTCGTTTTTTTAATTATGTAAATCCGCTCCAGTTGTCAAAACTTCTTGCAGTTTATTTAATAATAAATGATATTACTTATAGTATTTTAAAAATATACTGTAAGTATCTTATATATTACACTTAAAACATATTTTCTATTACTGCGATATCGATTTACGGTTTCAGTTTTTAGACTTTAGTTTTCTGAAATATGGCATCACTATTGACATTTGTCACCTGTCACTCAATGTCAATATTTTTTATTTGTTTTGTTGGTTGGGCGCACCGTGATGTGATTTTTGCGTGTTACTAGATTTTGATACGATTTTGAAGTTCAGTTTTAATCAATCAAAATAATATAAAAACAACAAAGGTATCAACAGTTAACCACAGACACAAATCAATGCACATCATTCGAATATTGTTCTTCGCAATTGCCTGTTTGATTACAAATTTTTGTACTAGCGTGGCATACTTTTTGATGGATTTTACTCACATATTACACAATTACGAAACTAGAAACTGAAACGCATTTATAATATTTGACTGTCCGCTCTGGACCCACGGTCCTAAGCACAATAGGCAATCCCCTTTTAACTTAATCGGTCCAGTAGATTCGGAGAAAATTGGCTGTGACAGACGGACAGACATACGAGTGATCCTATAAGATGCCGCCGTTTTTTCCTTCGGACGTTCGCAACCCTAAAAACACTTTTGTCTTCAATAAATTTTTGATTTCCTACTGACTGCCTTTGAGAAGAAACGCCGAAACAAACTCAAAGGTTTCTGTTTTAAAGTTCAGACATTTAGATACAATATATGGGAGAAAAATGTAGAGCAACGTCTGGAATGGTCTTTTGAAGAAAGATCCATAGCCGTTTTGGGATGAACTGTCCTGACAGACGGCAAGCATGAATCAGTCATCGGTAGCTCAACCCTATTTGAGAGAGCTCAACGACCCGTCGCAGAACAACACCATCAGCATGACATTTGTGTAGGCCACATGAATACGCAAAACCATGAGACAGATATTAAGTCTAAGTGTGTATAGCTACTCGTATTTTATCATCTTTATTATCATCAGATCAATGTCATCAGCCGGGAACCTCTGAGCTAACCAATTCAACTATCGTCAAAATATTATATAATAGGTACAGTCAGCTAAGTGGCTAATCGATTGGATTGCTGTGCTACGTATCGCGGGTTCGATCCCCGCACGATACAAATATTTGTATGATCTACAGATAGTTCGGGTCTGTGCATGTGAAATTTGTCTGTAAGCTGTACCCACGATACAGGAGACATAACTGTGGCCAGCAGCAGTGGCTTGCAAAGTATAAAAAAGAATTTACCACGAAGTGTGTCGTCGTTGCTTCAGCTGAATAAAGTCCACTGCTGGACACAAGCCTCCCCCAAAGATCGCCACAACGACCATTCTGGGTGTTTTTTGTGCACATTGGGGGGTTTTGCCATAATCGGCACGCTTGGCAGGCGGGTTGGCGATCGCAGTTGAGTTGTTAATGTACTCGATGGACGCTGCTGCCCATCCTGCGGTTAATCCCATAGTCGCCTTTAACGACACCCACGGGATGAGATGGGGTGGTGTTATTCGTAGCCTGCACCACACGAAGTGTATTTAATATAAATAATTTAAAATTAGTTTTGTATTTGCTTTATCCGTGTGGTGTCCGGATTTAAAATATCGCACCACTCCATCTCCTCCCGTGGGTGTCGTAAAAGGCGACTAATGGACTGTAAGCCAGAGAAATAGTCAACAGCGTCCCTTCAGTGAGACACTAGCTATACTCTGCTCACCACCCGCCTGTCAAGCGTGGTGAGTACTGGCAAATTCCTGCCATGATGGAGAAGGCCTTTTTCAGCCTTCTTTTTTAACGTTGCCCCATACTACTATTTTGTCTCCTGTGTCGTGCGTACAGTTTACAGACAAACATCTCACACGCGCAAACACGCAGACACGAAACAACTATCTGTATATACAAATATTTGTTCCGTACAGGGTTCGAACCCGCGACACAGTGTAGGAAGCCAATCGCTTAGGAAATGGCTGTGTTGAGAACTCACAATCTCTCGGTCACCTCCCGATGTTTTGACTATTGAGCCGATGTGGTCTATGAGACGGTTTTGTAAAAACCAATAACTCACCCCACGACCACCCTTAAGAGAATGAATCTATGATCTCGTAGATTCCTATACTACGAGTAGTATCGACACATAGTCTTGTTGAGGCACGGTGTTGGGGTTGACTCCTCAAATAAAATTCACTCTCGTTAACTATTTATATAATGAATTATCAATTACACATTTACATACAGATACACGCGACTCTCTTACATCCCGCCAACACCGTGACTGGTGAGGCGATGGGCGATACAAATCTACAATGTTGCAGTTATAATAATAGGGTTCCTTAGGACATATATGTAGTCCCTACATCATTCCCCCTCTTCTAAAAAAATATATGTGTTACAACTAAACTTTCATTGTTATTATCACTAATTCATAACAACATTACTCAATAATTACAAGTATGTGCTCGGTGGTGACAACTTGCAATAACAGAATGATCACATTACATAAGTGTCTCCCACAGGTTTACATTACAGAATCTGATGACACTTCTATTATGAGCACGTACATACTTGACAAATTTGCATATAATATACTACTAATCACTGATTTATAACTTTATGTTTTAATTCGGAATATCATACATTAACAAATACAGTTACTTTAAACGTACTCTACACATTTTCCATTGATGGATGGGTTTTAATCATATATGACACTTGCTTGCGGATCCAGTCTTTCAGCCCTGTATAAAATTTCTTATACATACAGTATATAATTATAACCGCCAGCAACACCAACAACACCAATATAAATATCGCGAATTGATCCATCTTTTCTTCCCAATGCGATATATTTCCTCCATTTTGAGTAATAATAACATGTTCACTAACTTGTTCCTTACTATTGTTCTTTCCCATTATTACAAATGTATATGAATGACACAAGATTAGTTAATAAAAAAAATATCTAAATGTTAGTCTTTATAACTAATTAAATGTTGCTTAAGTTGCTATTTAAGCAACCTAGATGTGTTGCTTCTACTTCATATTTATATTGATATGGATAAAATATAGGTAATTACTTTGTCTGTAACAAAAATCTGTTCATGGTAAAAATTTAACGTTAAGTTTCAAGTTTAAGTTTTCGTTACATTACAATTATAAACATATACGAAACTAACCTAATTTATATCGATCTTTCCATTCGTATCCTATTTAGTTATTATTTTACTTAGGCTAAAAAGAAACGAGCATAAGTAAAACTGCAGGCGATGATAGGTATTACTTTTTAGCTGAATCGTATAGGTGGCTTGCTCACTCTTCCACTACGTGTGGTATAAGTGTTAGGCGAAACGTGAATTGGAACCTCAGTATTGGACTCTGATGTTTCATCACTGTTATCATTAATATAATAAGCTGGTTTCAAACGATCCACTGAAATTCTAACCTGTCTTCCCGGTAATTGAATTAAATAAACCTTACTGTCCCTGTTCAATACTCGATAAGGTCCGTCATAAGTGGGCTGTAAAGGTCTACGTAATGCATCGTGTCGCACAAAAACGTAATTACACTTCTTTAAATCCGGGTGTACAAATATGTTTTGTTCGTTATTTTTCCTAATAGTGGTAGACTGGAATTTCCTAATAATATCTCTTAATTTACATACATATTCACAACTACTATCAAAATCCACATGTGATTTACCATCATAATAGTCCGCTGGTAACCGTAATGTTGTACCGTAAGTCATTTCCGCCGCGCTTATGCCATTATCGCTCCTCACTGCTGTTCTAAGGCCTAGCAACACGGTTGGTAATTCGTCCACCCAAGATGACGATAATACATTACACAAGCGAGCGGTTAATGCCGCTTTAAGCGATCTGTGCCAACGTTCCACCGCACCATTACTTTGTGGGTGATAAGGCGTGGTACGCAATTTATTGATACCTAGCAATTTCATTAATGCATTGAATAATTGACTTTCGAACTGGCGTCCTTGATCACTGGTTAGCTTTTTAGGACAACCAAAACGCGAGATCCAACCTTCATATACCACCGGTGATATAGTTTCCGCAGTCATGTCTTTAGTGGGGAAACATTCTGGCCATCGTGTACACCTATCTACTATGGTAAGACAATACCTGAACCCTTCTGCCGACGTCGGTAGAGGTCCTACTATGTCGACGTGAATATGCTCGAACCTGTCGCAAGGTGGAAACGTTCCTAAAGCTGACATTGTGTGACGATTTACTTTAGACCGTTGACATTGAATACACATTTTAGTCCACTGTCCTACATCACGATTCATACTTGGCCAGTAAAAACGATCTTGTACTAATTTTCGTGTAGTCCTAATTCCAGGATGACTTAAATTATGTACCGTGTCGAAAGCAATACGTCGAAACTTCTCTGTCAAATAAGGCCTAATTCTATCATTCGCTACATTACAAAAAATAAATTTTCCACCAATAGGTAACATTATTCTTTTGAAATGATTACTAGCATTATTAGAATTCATTAATTGCGAGATATGAGTATCACATTCCTGCTCCTTAGCGAGTTCTGCGTAATCTATCGCCGTGGGACACTCTATTGTTGCAACGCGCGATAATGTATCTGCAACAATATTATCCTGCCCACTCAAGTGTCTAATGTCCGTAGTGAATTCGCTAATAAATACTAAATGACGTGTACGCCTAGGTAGCTCTTTTTCACTGTTAGCTTTCGAAAATGCATAAGTAATAGGTTTATGATCTGTATATATAATTAACTGCCGTCCCTCAATCATATTCCGAAAATGACGAATAGCTAAATAAATCGCTAACAGCTCCCTATCATAAGTACTATACTTTCGTTCAGCGTTTGACATATTTTTAGAAAAATAACCTAAAGGTGACCATGCCTCCTTAATTCGCTGTTGCAAAACCGCTCCCACGCATGTATCGGATGCGTCCGTCATAAGTGCAAGCGGTGCATCCATCACCGGGTGAGTCAGTGTAGCCGCCTTGCGCAAGCTTAACTTACATTCTTCGAATGCTTGCTCAGCGCTAGGAGTCCAGTCTATAGGTGTCTTGTCCTTCTTTTTTGCACCATGTAAATAATTATGAAGGACTGATTGAGAAGAAACTGCGCTAGGTATATGAGACCTATAAAAATTGACCATGCCCAAAAATCGTCTTAATTGTTCGATATTTTCGGGCTTGGGAAATTCCGTGATGGCCTTAACTTTATCATCCAGCGGGCGTATCCCGTCTGACGTAACATGATAACCTACAAAATCAATTTCTGCCTTCCCGAACGTGCATTTGGCCAAGTTGATCGTAATACCGTATTTACTAAATTGTTTGAACAATGAGTCTAAATGTTTACGATGTTGAATTTCGTCATAACTAGCAATAATTACGTCATCAATGTATGAAAAAATGCTGTCCCTGCTATCTGCATCCAAACCCTGAAATACAGTATGATGCATAAAACGTTGGAACGTTTGAGCAGCATTACGCAGACCAAACGTCATTCGCGGAAATTCATATAAACCGAACGGTGTAATTATCGCAGTTTTTTCGACATCCTCTGGCAAAACGGGAATGCAATGATATGCTCTGTTAACGTCAATTTTGGAAAACACTTTCTTACCTGCGAGTACATATGTAAAATCTGATACACGAGGTATAGGGTATCTATCTGGCTTGGTCATAGAGTTAAGTTTTCTATAATCTCCACACGGACGTAATTCCCCGTTCTTTTTTGGAACTATGTGGAGTGGACTGGCCCAAGGACTTTTTGAAGGGCGACAAATACCTGATTCCTGCATAAAACGAAACTCTTCTTGCACTTTTTTACATTTTATGTTGAGGCACGGTGTTGGGGTTGACTCCTCAAATAAAATTCACTCTCGTTAACTATTTATATAATGAATTATCAATTACACATTTACATACAGATACACGCGACTCTCTTACATCCCGCCAACACCGTGACTGGTGAGGCGATGGGCGATACAAATCTACAATGTTGCAGTTATAATAATAGGGTTCCTTAGGACATATATGTAGTCCCTACAGTCTCTTATATTTCTAACTGAATTAATTTCCAATCTATTAAACATTAAGACGGGTACGACCATCGCTATTTTAAAAGCGGGACACCACTACACAGCTCGTAGAGCGCCGTTTCATTCTAACGCCGAGCCGCGGTGCGTGTATAGCGCAGCGTTGGCGCGGTGGCGGTCGGTAATATCGTCCTGTCGGCGGAAGCGACAATATCCTGCGGCCGAGGCGCTGTTATTCCGCCGGAAGCATGTTTTTTCACGCGCGTCCGGCGACCGCCAGCCGTCCGCTGAGCGACGGACTGTTAATAGAGCCGAAGCGATGGGAGCTCGGCTCGTTGTTGTTTCATTAGTTAACTGGTCAAAGCATGATAAGATAAGATAACTTATATTATCAATGTGAACGTTTGTTACTAAATCGCTCCGTACCGGCTGAACTGATTTTGATAACATTAGTGGCAGGGCATAACGTATTGTGTGTGTTTACTTTATCTGTGACCCTGGCTGATTTACCTCCTAAGTTAGCCATAGGTCGCGTGGCCCATGACGTCACACGGTCTTCGCCTTTTATATGGACTGTGACGTCTTTGCGGGACTAATTATTCAGCCCACAATTGTCTCACTGCTGGGCACAGGTATTTTCTAACGATGAGAAAGGTTAGGCCTCGGTCCAACACGCTGGCCTAATACGGGTTGGTGGAATACACACATCATTGAGAACATTTTGGAGCCCTCTCAGGTGTGCAGGTTTCCTCACGATGTTTTGCTTCACCGTTGATGCAAGTAACAATCAAATTCGTCAGTAACAAATCTTAATAAATCAGGTGAAAAAAAAAAGATAAATATGTATTATGATATATTTAAGAAGTTCGTGCAGCACAGCGCTTAATTAGTAATCTAGCTTTCCATCCCTCTCCACCCAAGAGTGTCGTAAAGGCCACTAACTGTTGACACCAAGAGGATGGCAGCAGCATCCTCCCGTGTGCCAGTAACAACATACTGCGATCACCAATCCGGCTGGCAAGCGTGGTGATTATGGCAATATAGGTGATGACCGCGGTTCACTTTGGTCACTGGCCCATTTCCAGCAGTGGAAGTTTACGGGCTGGCGTGTGTGTGTGCAGTTTAACAAGTAGTACATATAAAAAAAAATCACACGCAAGTCACAAACGCCAAGCCCGTACTCTCTGAAGGGACGTCTTGACGGAGGTTCTACTCGGCCTTTGTCCAGCAGTGGGTTGCGACTCGCTGAGTTGATTAATTCAATTCACGTTGACCCGGTGACACGTTGGACTCGTACACGCTTGGTACCGTGTAATTCGTGTACCGGTGTATACGCCAGAGAACCAACGCCCTTGAGAGAACTTACAAAATGATCCGGTGTCGTACTCTGCGACATAATCCAGCTGCTTGCCAAATTTAACTGGAAGTCGTTCAGACGTTTCACCGTGTTGTGAGCCTCAGATGTACAAACTCACCTTTATAATAGTCATTATCATATCGGCCGAATAAAGTCCACTGCTGGACACAGGCCTCCCCCAAACATCACCACAACGACTGATATGGCTGTGTTGTGGGCACATTGGGGGGTTTTGCCATAATCGCCACGCTTGGCAGACGGGTTAGCGATCGCAGTTGAGTTGTTAATGTACTCGAAGGACGCTGCTGCCCATCCTCCGGCTAACCCCTTAGTCGACTTTTACACCTACGGGAGGAGATGGGGTGGTGGTATTCTGAGCCGAAGTGCTATATTAGTGCCTTAAAAACCGATTACGTTATGATTGTATTAACGATTCCGATAAAGCACAATTAAATATATCATAAAGTTTGGAAAAATGTTCTTGAACATTATTATCACAAAAATATAGTTTGTCATCTAATTTAAAAAAACCGGTCAAGTGCGAGTTCAACTCGCGTGGAGAGGGTTCTAAAATTGCTGACGATATTATCTATTGTTGGATTCGGCCTTGTACTAATAACTTATCCTAACGACAAACTTAACATCGTAGTTGAAAAACATGTCTTCCCATACATTCCAACCACAAACGTAAGTTTGTACGCACAATATTGTAAGATTTACCATGTTATTTTAAGACTATAAACTTCGTATAGGTTTTCCTGTAATCTATAATCTTCTGTGAAACGTCGCCATGCTGCGCTCACCAACCCACCTGCCAAGCGTGGTCAGTATTGGCAAATACCCCCCAAAATGATGACACAGTTCTGAAAATCTATGGGGGAGGCCTTTGCTCAGCAGTGGACGTATGATAAGTAAAGAGCTATTTTCCATTTCTTTTTCATAATTTTAGGCTCAGTAGATTTGGAGATAAGGGGGTATATTTTCGCAACAAGTCCTTCCATTTCATATGTCACATGGTACAGTTTGCAAAACTTTACTCTTTAATTTTGTATATTGCCCCACAAAAGTGAACCCCGTATTCAAAATTAATATATTTACGTTACACATCCGTGTTTGGTTTGCAGAAATCCATATGTGTACCAAATTTCAACTTAATCGGTCCAGTCGATTCGGAGAAAGTCGGCTGTGACGACGGACAGACAGACAGACACACGACTAATCCTATAAGGGTACCGACGTTTATTTTTCGGACGTTCGGAACCCTAAAAAGATGAATTTGGACCATTGTATGACCACTAGTAATAATAGTTAGATTTACTATAAATGCGGGCTACCTAATACTATATTTCTTGTTGCCGAGCCGTGTGGTGCCGGCTGAGAATACCACCACCCCATCTCATACCATGGGTGTCGTAAAAGGCGACTATGTTAATAGCCGGAGGATGGGCAGCAGCGTCTTTCGAGTACGTTTATAACTCAACTGCGATCGCCAACCCGTCTGCCAAGCGTGGCGACTATGGCAATACCCCGCAATGAGCACACATCAGATGAAAGCCATACCGGTCGTTGTGGCAATCTTTTGGGGAGGCTTCTATCCAGCAGTGGACGTTTTACAGCTGAAATGATGATATTCTTGTTAACCCTCCCAACTAGACTTAACATGCGTGCACCTAGAGTGGGCTCACGACAACAGTGCAGTGAATGAGTAGACCTTACAACTACTGGACCGGCAGACCGAAGCCTTGCCGACAGGCCTAGTACCGTTTTAATTAATAAAAAAACATCCGGTATCGCTGTTTTAGTTTCGGACCGTTTTGTTAGCTGTTTTGCAGATATATGATAATCTTCATAATGTTTTACAGTATTACGCCACTTTTATTTATATTTAAAATAATATTAGCGCATAACTATCCCACTGCTGGGCAAAGGCCTTTTCTCACACAGAAAACGAGTGAGCAAGTAAATTAGTTCGTAAACATTGCAATTTCATCATCATCATCATTTCAGCCGAAAATAAAACGTCCACTGCTGGACATAGGCTTCTCGTAAAGATCGCCACAACTACAGGTTTTGGTTGGTGTTGTGTGCTCATTTGGTAGTCTTGCCATAATCGCCGTGTGGTGCCGGTTCAGAATACCACCACCCCATTTCCTCCCGTGGGTGTCGTAAAAGTCGACTATGGGATTAGCCGGAGGATGGGCAGCAGCTTCCTTCGATTACATTAACAAATCAACTGCGATCGCCAACCCGTCTGCCAAGCGTGGCGATTATGGCAAAACCCCCCAATGAGCCCACAACCCACCCATATTGGTCGTTGTGGTGATCTTTGGGGGAGGCCTGTGTCCAGCAGTGGACTTCATTCGGCCGAAATGATGATGATAAATCGCCACGCTTGGCAGGCGGGTTGGCTATCGCAGTTGAGTTGTTAATGTACTCGAAGGACGCTGCTGCCCATCCTCCAGCCAATCCCTTAGTCGACTTTTACGACACCCACGGGATGAGAAGGGTTGGTGCTCTTCTTAGCCGGCACCACACTGACTCTGTTTGCGAGTGTACAATGCTGGTTATGGACATGTAAATACCTGTTTCACCTAATAAATAATTCTTATTCTAATAAATTATCGGACACATCGAGAAGCAATTCTGGTTGAATGAATTTGTGTGGAATGCAGAAACACTGTATGATCCATTCAGCCCAACAGTTCCCTGGAGGTCAAACCTCATGTTCTGAAATTGAATGATGAATTTGAAAAATGAATTCCACTACAGTTTACATCAACTTGCCCTTATTGCATATAACCCTTATTTTTATGCACGCCCTTTGCCCTAAGCCTCCCTCTTCACCCCGCGACTCGAGTGCCTGCCCACGGGCCGCACTTAAATAAAATACATATAAAAGTTGAGCGATATTTGATTGCACCGTAACGCGATACTTTTAAATTAAAACATTCGGTTTATTAGTCGTTCGATTGTAAGACGCCGTCCATCTGAACAACACTGGGTCGCAGCTCACCGCGATACTATTCGATAAGACTACATGAACATGTTTCAACACGCTGATGTGATGCCACACGTAAACGTGATTTGTTAAGTATTACACTGAACCTGATCTTACTTTAACTTAATTTCAACAATATAATAAAAGAAAAATAATTGTGAATATTGAATACATACCGTATGATTAATTTTATATTTTTACGTGTACAGATTTTCGTAGCGGATATTCGTAGCGGCTATTCGTAGCGGTTGTTCGTAGCAAACAAAAGACATCAACGCGTTTAATAACAATTTCATTATCTTAACACAAATGATGTGTTGTCGATATATGAAAATTAAAATCTTTATAACACATATCAGAATTATACAATATATATGAATATATATATATTATTATCAATGACACACCATTCAGCTCGTGTGGTCTGACGCATCAAATACATTTTATGATTAAACTGGCAGTTACAACATTTAAATAACATTTTTAACTTATTAGAAAACTATGATTTACAAATATTATAAATTAAACATTAATTTACAGGAGATTTGTTTTTCTGTATAAAAGATGTAAATATCTAAAAAAAAAAATCTTTGGTGTTCAAAAAAAAATGTTCAATGATTCAATAACACATCAGCCCGAAACTCCACTGCTGAACATAGGCTTCCCAGCGATGACTACAGTGAGCGGTCGTAGGGGATATTGCTTTAATCACCACGCTTGGCAGGTGGATCGGTGATCGCAGTTGTTAGTACACAGAAGGGTGCTGCTGCCCATCCTCTTGATATCGCCCCATAGTCGCACGACACTCATGAGTGGATAGGGGTGGTATATTCATTGTAGGAATGACATCGATAAAAAAATATAATTTTGACTTATAAATTATAATATGTAGGATTTTAGCAGAACTACAATAAAATAGCTTTCAAATTATCGCAATTTAAAATTTCATCGGTAATTCGTGTAACAAATAAAGGTGTGATAAGTAATAAAGTTTACCTGTTGTCCCGTAAGTGGCGGCTAGCTCGTGTGAAGGCCCGCAGCGCGGGTGCCGGCGCGGACTGTGCCGCCGTCCGCCGCGCCGCCCTATATATGCGCCGCCCGCCCCGCGCGTCCCGCCCCGCGCGCCCGCCCCCGCGCGCCCGCCCGCCCGCGCGCCCGCCCTGCAACCCCACGGTGTGGTGGTGCTCGGGGTTCTTATCAACGTGGTGTTTAGAGAACTGAATCTTAATCTTGTCTATAGTGGTTTGCAACTCTACACAATTGATCACGAGAATCAATAATTTCTGGTCATTAATTTGAAAGTTTTACTGGTATCACGATGATGATGATGACTGGTATAAGAGAATACATAACTTTGCGTGTCGAGGTGACGCGCGCAGTGTGCTGCCTCGCAGGACTGCTCCTGGGTAGCAGTACAATTGTTATGGGCAGGCGTGTCGCTTACCAGCAAGCGAATGACTTGCTCGTCACGTCTCCAAGCAATATAAAAACATTTGCTCGAACGTAAAGATAATTAATTTATCATAGTCTCTAAAAAGTCTCTAATTCAAAATAGAAACTTGAATTAAAAAGCTTTCTACGGGACAGGCCCTGCCTAGTGTAGAAAGCTTTTGGAAATCCAAATTAACGAGTTCATTTTATGTTAGTAATTAGATTTTATTGTACTCAAATGTGTTATTGATGAACTGTATTATAAAAAAAGGGAAATAAAATTATTATTATTTTCTACATGTATCTCTTTTACACGAGTTTATATCCCCTGTAAGGGATCTTTTGATAGGCTTACGCGGGGACATGGGTCCAACACGTAGAGGCCCTTTAGAGAATTTTAATCTAAAATGTAATGGGACACTAACCGGGGACTCTCCATGGCTGCACTATAAAATGCAGTCTCGGATTGTCCCCGGAGGTATAAAACTATTGTATGAAATGAAAACTACGAGTATAAGCTCTATTGCAATGGGTGCTAAATGGATTGAATACTAAGAAAAACTGAAAAAACGGCGTCTGCCTTTCAACCTTTAAAGTGAAATTCTGTGGCAGACGGTGACTTGCCACTCACAAGATGGGCCCCCTAAACGGCCACCACTACAGGCGACAAGGAGCAACACCGGTGTGAGCGGTTATTATTATTATTATTATAGGCGTGTTTGTCTAGGCCAATATTACATCGTCGAAAGACATGTGGGAGCTTAGCGCTAGTAGTTTTTTTTGAGAAATCCTCGGTGTGGGGCAACGTTTTAAATATCATCATAATTTCGGCCGAATGAAGTCTACTGCTGGACACAGGCCTCCCCCAAAGCTCATCAAGATCACCACAACGACGGATATGGGTGTGTTGTGGGCTCATTGGGGGGTTTTACCATAATCGCCACGCTTGACAAACGGGTTGGCGATCGCAGTTGAGGTGATCAAGAAAAAAAAAAACAAGAAAATCAGGCAATTTATTTGGGTCAGTTTTCCAATGGGTAGGTTCTGGTGTGGCTATTGTTGTTAGATAATCCTTGTCAACACACTTTTTAAGTTCTCTGCCTCTTGTTGTCATAAGCCTTGATCCCCAGAATGTATGATTGGAGTTCCAATCTCCCCCAGATATAAAGCGAGGACCCAGGCTCTTAAAATATGCAGTGAATTGCTCCTCTTTTATCTTGTGCTTTGGAGGACAGTAGACAGAAGATACATTAAAGTTTCCATTTTTTTCTTGTATAGACACTGAAGTAGCTTGAATGTGTTCTGTTTTGAACTGGGGCAGTTCATAGTGTTCAATTGAGGACCTTATTAGGACAGCAGTACCATCATGAGCAGTTCCATCTGGGTGGTTTGTGTGTTACTATTAGTAAAGCGTATCTCATAAATAAGGAGAACGTCAAGTTATGCATTTTTAGTAGAGCCTCAACTTCGCTTTTGTTGGGAGATAGACCATTTGTGTTCCAGGTGGCCATTTTGTTACATTAATCATTTTAATAGTTTATTAACTAGTGTTGTCAAGAGCCCCATCACGGTTTTTTTTATTGGTACAACCCCCCACACATTCCCAACCACTGCAACTCCTGTAAGCCAGGATCTACAATGGCGACCACCGAAAAGAACACCGACCAATGAAGGTCGGTGTGTTCCAGAGAAATGAATAACTGTCTTGGAACCCGCAACGAAATTAATCAGAAAAGAAAAAGGAGGAAAGAATATACGTTCCACTTCCCTCCGTAGCAAGCAGGAGACAGAGAAAATACTATAGGCCATAGGCACAATAATTGGGAGTGTACAACTAGGATAAGCCTAGTTGCCGAGCACCACGGCTACAACATTTTTATAAATATTAAATTACGGGTCCTATGTTGTGTGCTATTGTGACTGATTCCAATAGTAGGGATGGCAAAAACGCCTGAACGCACGGAAATTCGTCCTAGTTGGAACAAGGCCTGTATAGTAAACAACTCCGGATGTAACTTGCAAGCTGTCAAACATAATATTGCATTCATCTTGCCAAAGAACATACTCCCACAGAATATGATGTGCATATACTCTGTTGCTGAGCACTTTTGAGAAAACCGATTTGTAAATACTTTAATATTTCTATAGTTTAATATAGAATTAAAATTTATTCTAATTTAGTTCTATTCAGTCATCCCAACCAGTCATGGAGTTAATTGCGTGAAAACTAGTTTTAAAACTTTGTTCAATTTAAATTAGTTATTATTTTCATCATCATCATCATCATATCAGTCAAAGGACGTCCACTGCTGAACAAAGGCCTCCCCCATAGATTTCCACAACAAGCGGTTAATTTTTTACCCCAATGGCCATCAGTTTTACGAACAATGTGACTCCGCTCATTGCCACTTCCGGTTACTAATCCGGTTAATAATACTGGCAACTTCAGTTCATCTACGGACCTCCTCATTTCTGATGAGAAATACCTTTCGACCTCATTCTGTTGCACAGAATTTCCATTTTGGCCGCGTACAGTCCTTCACTATTAATATCTCTTGAAAGAAATATTAGTTCTAAACTGGCGAGTTTATATTGTACCTACGAACCGTGAATCTGTATCTATATGTGTGAGACGCCGCCGCCCACTCACTGCGCGCTATGCCTCCGTGACGTCATCAGACTCACTGAAGCGTGCCGATAGCGGCTGATAGTGGTCCCTCACTCGCTGTGAACAAGACACATTACTGTCAAAATTAAATGACACAGCGTATCGCCATCGCCATGGTGATTAACAAAACTATCAAATACATAGGTACTCCAAACAATGTGAAATTAAAATGGTAATCAGCCTGTTCCCGGCGAAGAATAGAACACCCACACACACACCTCTACACACACATCGGTCGGTAAACGTTGGCTGCTGAACATGGACCTTTCATGATTACTGAAACGAGTGGTCATATAGAAACGGGGATATTGCCAGAATCACCACGCCTAGCAGGCGGATTGGTGATCGCATTATGTTGTTATCGACAAACGGCACGATGATACTGCCACCCTATTGATATTACCCTTAGTCACTATTTACGTTATTCATAGGTGGAGACGGATCTATTATTAGCTGGAAACCACACAAAACAGAAATAAAACCAACATTAATCTATTTAGACACGTTACGGCTACGCCGATGGCTACGGTGGTAGCTACGGTGGTTGCTACGTCGGTGGCTACGGCGATAGCTGCAGTCAGTCTGTTGAGTCAGAAGTCTCAAGATCGGTTGCACTATCGACGTGAGTCCGCTGTCAGAACAAGTATATTCCAGTATATTCATTACTAGCTGGGTTTCCGCCCGCGAAAGCCCGCGGTTTCACCAGCGTTTAATTTAAAAGAAATTTAGAGAAAATAAATAAATAGTGTACTTCGACATAGACATTTGTATTGATGTCAACAGGAACGTACAACCATGGTTACTAGTTATCCAGAGACTGCATTATACAAAAATTGGTAAATGTACATGGACGTATTCTTTTAGCGCAGTAGGTAATCACTTGAATTTCCGGACTACACGTAACGGGTTTGATGCCCGCACGAAACAAAAATATTTGTGGCCTACAGTTAATTGTTCCGGGTCTGTGCATGTGACATTTATATCTGTAAACTGAACCCACGACACACGAGACATTAAATCCTAGTATCGGGCATAGAAAAGAAAAGGATTGTATGGAATGCCGGTTTTAAAAAAAACTATTTGCCGTGTGGTGCCGGCTACGAATAGCACCAACCCATCTCATCCCGTGGGTGTCGTAAAAGGCGACTTAGGGATTAGACGGGGGATGGGCAGCAGCGTCCTTCGAATACATTAACAACTCAACTGCGATCGCCAACCCGCCTGCCAAGCGTGGCGATTATGGCAAAACCCCCGAATGAGCACACAACACACCGATATCGGTCGTTGTGGTGATCTTTGGGGAAGCCTGTGTCCAGCAGTGGACTTTATTCGGCCGAAATGATGATGATGATTTTGCTAGATTACGCACTGAGTCATCAATGCAAAGCATAAACCGCTGCGGCTACAAACGACATTTTGGCCTTTAATAACGTAGGCATCCACTAAGGAAGGAAATTAGAAGTTCCACCCCTAAGGTCGTAAAATAGGGATTGACAGGTTATATGAAACTTCTTTATTTTGTAAGTTAGATCTATGAAAATTGGTATTTGGCTTATTGGTTTAAAATAAAGAAATGCGTTTTTCAGTGTTTCTATAAATTTTACCCTTAAGGGTGTGAAAGAGGGGGTGAAAGTTTGTATGGAATACCGTTATTTTATTAAATTCTATCTATGAAAAATTGTTAATTGTGTTTTTTGGTTGAAAATAAAGAAATACGTGTTTCCGTGATTTTGAAACTCAGGTGAAACCTCAGGTCATTGTATCAACCGTCAATGTCATTGTAGTGAAGCTGTCGACTCCCTCGGCAGGCCGCGTAGCACGATACGCAAATGTTAATGACGTTACTCGTCGAGCTCTTGTCACCTCTGCCAGCTGTACTAGAACCCAGTGGCTTGGCACGCCATGATGGGAAGAGACCAGACGGTATCTCACAATTGCCAAGGAAATTAGGAAGGCCTCTGGTGTGGGATGCAAGTTATGACGACATCCTTGCTCCATCCTATCTTTCAAGCTCAGCGAGCTGTGCTGCCACTGCCGCATGTGTGTGGAGTGTGTACTCCGCTTTGCTATGAGTAGCTTAAGATAGCTATGTATGTAATCCCCTGTACATTGATTTTATAATAAAGTAGTAGTGATTGACACCCTCGACCTGATCGTATGTGTTGTCGTTACTCTCCCGAGCACCGCGCCTCGCACGGCAACCCTGCCACGAGGGCGAGCGCTGCGCTTGTTCCGCGTGATGGGCCTCTGGGTCGTTATCTCAACATGGGATAGGGTAATCCTGGAGGGCAGATTAAAGTAGCTGCTTGATTTCTTCCCACCTGATGATATAAAAAAGTATATCATTAGAAAAAAATGTATATTAAGTAGCTTACAGAACACCGGGCCGTTTGTGGCGAGCAGAATGTGAGTGGCGACACTGCGTACCCGAATGCTCCAGAGAGTCGGTCAGGGCCTCGTCTCCGGCTTGCCTTTATTGGTTGGTTGAAGTGGTACCCCATGAGTGCCCGCAGAATTTTCAACCCTGGCTTGCCTTAGTTGGCCGATCAGAGGGGGCATAGTATTTTAAGGTTTTATATTGTATTTCTATATTGGTTATTGTTTTGTTATATGTATTAGCTTAGAAGATTAAAGTGTATTTGTGTGTTTTTTTTTACTAAGGGCCTTAGTCGCCTGATAATAAACAAATATTATTATTCTTATAGGCGACGAGTGGATCGATTTGTCCAAAACCACATGTTCCGGAGCAATTAAAGGCGGGTGTTCAGATGTTGGGAGCGCCTTGACCAGGGAGTGGGGGACATTTTAACAAGGGATGTCGCCAGGGTTGCATATAGTATAATGTTGTTGTTCTATTTTACAAAATTTTGTGTACAATTAGCTTATTCTATTTTCTTAGTTATACTTATTTACTTCGTTTTGTGTGTACGATATCACACATGTATACTACATTATACATGGCTATCATGCTTTTCTTAATCTACCTTATTTCTATTATTTACTATTATAACTATTTTCCTACAGAACTCTAAAAATAGTTTTCTATCCCTACTTTTTACAATCATTGGTCATTTTTCTGTGTTAATTTGGTATCCAACATCTGTTCTAATTTAAATCTATCTCTGGTAAAAACAGGGCATTCCAGGATCAAGTGCTCAACCGTTTCGTTAGCCTCAGGGTCACAGAGGCAAGATGGACTCTCCTTGCAACTGAAGCGACTCAAATACGAGGAGAACCCGCCGTGCCCCGTAAGTATTTGCGTTATCTGACCGTCAATTTTTATTTTCCTAACGATATTTTTCGGTCGGATGCTAAGCTAAGCTAACGTCAACTGTGTCTGTTTTTATATTTTTTTAAATAAAACAAGTTGTTTACTTACAAGTATTTAGTGTTAAAATTGTACATTCAGTGTGATAAACAAGACAAAACGTTATACAGTGTATCAGTGAACAATTAAAGACAAAAAACGAACTTAAAGTATACGTACAGTGAAATATATCTACCTTATAACACAAAAAGTAAAAGTGAACCAGTATTTACATAATAACTATATACATTTAAGATCCTGATTTGAAGTGTTTCCGGTGAGAGCATACCCTTAACTAAAACTAATCTATGGTGTAGTTGCATCACTATATTTCCCATAAGTTGCCATCAACATAGAAAGTTCATATCGCGCCATCTATCAACACTCCGAGGTAGCTATTAGCGGGATTGATAACGATTAACATGCCCCCAGCAAAGTGTAGTGGTTGTGCTAAGTTCATATCGCCGCTGGAGGCCGCTAGGTGTAGCAACTGTAGTGCTCTGTACCATCGAGCTTGTGGAGCCTTACCACATGCGGGCTCTATTACTCCATCATGGATATGTCCAGATTGTAAAAAAAAAAGGGGTAAGGATAAGGCTGATATACTCCCAGAGCAACAATGTCCCAAGGAGCTAATGGACACAAATGTACTGAATTGCAGTACACTAGATGCTGCCGGAGAACTTGCCCCGGATATGCCTGCTATGCTGTGTAACTTTAAAGAGGAGTTGCGTACAGAGTTACGTTCAATGTTTAAGGAGGAGCTACGGGCTGAATTTCTTACAATGCGTAAGGACTTCCAGGACGAGTTCCAGAGGTTGCGCGTGGATTTGGCTCAGCTCCAAGTGGACAAAGATCAGCTTAAGGTTTCCATGGAGGCATGCCATGACAAAGTGAACGGCATGGAAGCTAGACTGGTATCACTGGAGGACAAAATGAGAGTGTCAGTGGAGGTTGTTGAGGAAGTTGCCCACCTGAAGAGAGACCTAAATGACCGGGACCAACAATTACTGGTAAATGATGTCGAAATTACGAATCTGCCAGAGACGAGCGGCGAAAACTTATTCCACACGGTCAAACTTATAGCTACAAAACTGAACGTAAATATTGAGGAACGTGACGTCGTGAGCGCGGACCGCATCGGCGGCAGGCATGTCAATGCGACGAGCGCCGCGGGCGCAGTGGAGGCGCGTCCGCGCTCAGTAGTCGTGAGACTGGCGCGCCGCGACCTGCGTGACGAGTTGCTGCGCAGCGCGCGAGTTCGTCGGGGAGCGAACACTGCGGATCTCGATATGTCTGGTCCCTCGATGAAGTTCTACATAAATGAACGCCTTACAAAGTTTAACCGTCAGTTATTTCGGCGGGCACGGGAGGCTGGTCAATGTCTTGGCTGGCAATTTGTGTGGACGAAGTATGGCCGCATTCTTGCCCGGCGCAAGCCTGGCGATCAGGCAAGCCTCATACGTACCGAGACAGACTTATTACGTGTATTTGGCCCCAACGAGGAAAGAGGCCCTCAAACTCAAACTTAACTGTACTTATGAATTGATGGGATATCTTACTACAGTAAATACAAATTTTATTATAATTATTACTTTTAGGATAGGTCTGGTTTGTTTCGTTTTGGTTAGATTGGTTGATTTTGCGTGTAGTAAATGCGACAGTTACACGTGTCTTTTTGTGTATACAGCCGCCGTTGATGTTATGCACCATATGCCTAGTATATCCATCACTAATTTATTAATTTGTCTGTCGTGTATTATGTGTATATATATTTACATGTTCTTTTTTGTAAAACGGGCTCTGAGTGTGATTATGTTTGTTCACCGTTTAGATGCCGCGCAGTAAGCATATAAAGTTTGGACTATTGAATGCTGGTTCCTTGGCAACGAATCATGATGAGTTTCTTCTAGCTATGAACCATCATTCAGTAGATATTATGGCTATAAATGAGACCTGGCTCCGTAGAGGGGAGGAAGGCCGGGCACCAGTAGTTCCCGGTTATCAGCTACGTCATATTCCACGCCCTGTGACCACCCGTGGAGGGCGCGGAGGAGGTGTTGCATTCTATATTAAAAATGGAATATGTACACGAGTAAGAACTCATCCTCACCATCCGACAGTAGAGCAAATGTGGATGAGTTTAAATACAAAGACCAAAAAAATGTTAATAGGAACTGCTTATCGGCCACCATGGTTGGAACTTGATATTTTTATTGACGCTATCACAGATAGCATATCCGCGTTAGCCCCGTATGATAATATTATATTATTAGGAGATTTAAATATAAACATGCTTGACAGCATCAACTCCAATACAAAAAAAATAATAGAATTCCTCAACTACAGCAATATGGAACAAATAGTTCCTATAGCTACGCATATGGTGGGTGACAGTGCTACGTTAATTGACGTGATCTTTACTGATGCGCAGTACCGGAGCGTCACAGTAGAACACATATAATCGAACTTGGGCACCATTCATTTGTTACGTGCGAAATACTCTGCAAAAAAGAAAAGCCTGCAAGAAAAACAGTCACCTTTCGACCACTTAAAGACATATTGCCCGATTTCTTTGAGAGGGACTTAGAGGCGATCCCGTGGGATACAATTTGTGCCTTACAGGACGTGAATAAGATGGTGGACTCATTTAATTCACATGTGAAGTGTCTTTTTGATGTTCACGCACCGAAAAAAACTAAAATATTTAGGGGTCCACCAACACCATGGATAACAAATAACGTAAAAATTATTTTTAAGTTACGTAATAAAGCCCGCTACCGATACCGCCAAACCAAACTGGAAGCACACAAACAATATTATCTGGACTTAAAGCACCAAGCTACAATATCGTTACTAAACGAGAAAAAAGCATTCTTTACAAAATATATTAACGATAACATAAACGACCCTAAATTGCTATGGTATAATTTAAAAAAACATGTGCTTCCAGTGTGTAGGGACGATGATATGCTTTTGGGGCAGTTTGAGGATCCAGATGAAATAAATTCAGCATTTCTGGACGTCCCAGGACATTCAGATGTAAGCATCTGCCACCTAACATATTTTGAATTTAATCGGCATGGCACAGCTAGGTTTTCTTTGAGGCCAACGGATCGGGAAACAGTTTTCAAAATTATTCGAAATATAGCAACCAATGCGCAAGGAATTGATGGTATATCAAAAGAGATGATATCACTTACTCTGCCACAATCACTAACAACTTTAACAGAAATAGTAAATAGATGAATCACACATACTTTTCCTGATCTGTGGCGGAGTGCAATTGTACGGCCAATTCCAAAAAACACTAACCCTCGAAACTGCAGGGACCTTCGCCCCATTAGCATATTGCCATGCTTATCCAAGGTGCTGGAGAGGGTTGTGTACCTGCAGGTTATAGATTATCTGGAATCTAACGGAATTCTCCCAGACCTGCAATCAGGCTTTAGAAAAGGACGTGGGACAACTACAGCCCTAGCGGATGTTGTGGGCAACATTCTCGAGGCTCGGGATCGAGGGGAGGGGACTATATTGACGCTTCTAGATTTTTCCCGGGCATTTGAATCCATAAATTTATCCCTATTACTTTCAAAACTTTCCTACTATGGTTTTGAGTGGGAGACGATAAGATGGTTTGAAAGTTACTTGACAGGCAGGTCACAGCGAGTTGAGATGCGTAAAATAGATGGTTCAGTGCTATCCTCTTCCCCACGACTGGTGCCCATGGGGGTGCCTCAGGGATCGCTTCTGGGCCCACTCCTTTATGTGTTTTATAGTGCAGACATCACTAAATGTTTCCGTGACTGCAAATACCACATATACGCGGATGACACTCAATTATATTATTCGTTTAATGCAGAAAACACTACATCCGCCGTAGAAACAATTAACGCAGAGCTCGACAAGGTTGCTTCGTGGTCCGTAAGAAACTCACTGGTGCTCAACTCACAAAAATCCAAATTTATGATTATGGGCAGCAGAAACCAAATCAAGTCAATTTTATCTGCAAAACCCAAGGTTGAGATCATGGGAGAAAACATAGAAGGAGTAGAAGTTGCTCGTAACTTGGGCCTAATCACTGACCCAGAACTTCGCATTGAAGATCACGTCAATAACGTGGCCAAAAACTGTTTTTACAGATTAAAGGTTCTGTACAGGATAAGAGACTTCCTTAGTGTCGCAATGAGGAAGAGAGTGGTTGATAGTCTAGTGCTATCAAAAATTAATTATTGTGATGCCGTATACGGCCCATGTCTGCTATCTCGTACTGAACGTTTAATCCAAAGAATTCAGAACGCATGTGCCCGATATTGCTTTAGCATACCCCGGAGAAAACACGTAACACCATTTTTAAATAAAAATGATATGCTGAAAATGGCAGCACGGCGAAAACTTCATTTGGCTGGCTTATTATTTGGAGTTATCAACACACACAAACCAGCATACCTATTTAAGAAATTAACTTGGAGACAGGATCATTATAGTTACTCTACTCGTTCCACTTCCAACCCTTTCACGATGCCTCTATACAAAACTACAGCCTTTAGGGGATGTTTCAAGTATGCCGCCACTCATGCATGGCATGGCATGGCTGCTTCGGCAAATACCTGCACGCAGTGGCAAGGCGGGAGGCATCCCCCGTGTGCCACTAATCGGGAGAGACCTCTCGCTGTCGGTTCTGGTAAAAGCCATGATTGACAGCGTGAGGGTTTGGGAGGCAGTCGCATCGTTCTGCGAGGAGGTCATCTCGCAGAAGGAAATGGCAGAGCGGGTCAGGGAGGAAGATGCCCTGGCTGACCCAATCCGTCGCAGGCGGACGGGTCGGCGCAGGCGGCAGAATGCCCGCCTGATGCCACCCTAACAGTAGCCAGCGGGCGGTAGATCGGGCAGTCTGCCGTCCGCATTGCACGGCTCTGGAGATACGGTGACGCCCTGGATGCATCGCCGTATGTGACTGGTAGGCCAAAGTGGGCCAACAGCTGATGGGCCGCGAAGGTAGTATCACACAGTACTTGCGGTCCATCAAAAAGCGGATGCAGTTCAACAAGCGGAGTTTTTTTTTTTTTTTTTTTTTTTTTTTTTTTTTTTTTTTTTTTTTTTTTTTAGTGGGTGCAAGTCCCACATAACCACGCAGTCTCCCCGGACGGTGTTGTATGCGTCAGGCATTTCCTCCACCAAAAAAAAAAAAAAAGGTTAGGTTAGGTTAGGTTAGGTTAGGTTAGGTTAGGTTAGGTTAGGTTAGGTTAGGTTAGGTTAGGTTAGGTTAGGTTAGGTTAGGTTAGGTTAGGTTAGGTTAGGTTAGGTTAGGTTAGGTTAGGTTAGGTTAGGTTAGGTTAGGTTAGGTTTTTTTTTTTTTTTTTTTTTTAAATGAGTATAAACTTCCACAGACTTATCGTCCGTGCTCTTTTTTTGTTGGTTTTATTTGTGTGCTTTAATTAATTAAATTATGTGCCTCCAATGGGCAGAAGATGAAGTACATTTTTTACTTACAGTAAAACTTAATACTAGGAGTCCATCACTATATATGTTTTATTATTATATTAATATATATAAATGTTTTTTTTTTTTTTTTTTTTTTTTTTTTTTTTTTTTTTTTTTTTTTTTTTTTTCTCTAATTTTACACACAATTGGAATACGTGATTTTATACAATACTATTATTATTATATGCTATGTTATTCTAAGACACTATATTATAATTTACGCATATAATTCACGCACATTTATTTATTTTGCTACCCGAGTTGTAAATGGCAGTTTTAAGGCGACCTGTCCCGCATGGCGGCACCCGTTCACGAGTATGACGCATGCATCAGCGTCACTCGGCTCAACCGTATTGTGGGGAACCGAGCGACCCGACACACGACGACACCGCCGGCCGGACATTTAAGTGAGCTTGACGCCCACAAACTGCCCCTTACCTCTCTTGCAGACATGTTTACACATTATTACATACTATGACATTACGTTACTATTGTTAAAGTTTTACAGACAAATTTGCTACACTTGGACTTTTTGAATTCTTACAGTTATACATTTTTAGTTGAGGCTTCCATTAGGCTTTTTGCTGTTTATTAAAGCCTCCACGATCGCTACGTCTCGATGCTGCATGGCCACCCTAAGGTTGTAGTCGGTGATCGTGTTGGTTGTCGCCAGCATCGCGTCTCTCGCGAGGCGTCCCGTGGCGTCATCGTCGTCGTCGGTGTAATAGACGCAACTTGCGGTGTGCCTAGACACCGCCACCACCGCATGGGGGACGCTGTCGTGGATTTGGAGGATTTTGCCTGGTTTCCTTATCACTATGACTGACTCACAGGTCAATCCCTGAGCCTCGTGTATAGTTAAGGTGCGCGATGACGAACCTGACCCATATCCCTGGCTGGTAAGGGATGCCTTTAGTTCCTGTGTGTGTACCAGGAACAAGGTGTTAGGCTGGGTGGCAGGTATTTGCGCACCTGTAAACTTTTCCACCTTCAGGGAATGTACCTGCGACTTGGAGGAGTAAATTCCTTTGTAGATTTCGCGCAGGGCGTACGCGACATCCATAGGGTTCCGGTGTGTGCAGAGTAACTCTTGACTTATGGGTGCTACCATACTTGGACGGCAGTACCTGAGTTCAAACAGGTTCTCTCTGTCCATGTATGGCAGTTGGTTTATATCCCCAATGAGAACAACTTCGCTTGCACCCGACAACCGGGCCGCCATGACTATGGCCCCAAAGTGGTTCATGAGAGCCTCGTCTACCGTTAGACGGCGACATCTTTCTGACTCTCTGAACCCTTTCACTAATATTGAGGCCATAGTGCGCACTTTGGTTCTCACTTGGTCTCCCAAGCGGTGCGCGAGCTTCTCTCTTAAGTCTTTAGTGGCCTCGGTTGTCGTAGTGGCAATCACGTCGTTCCTCTCATCGAAGTTCCCCACCACCCATGTCGTCTTGCCACATCCAGGAACCCCGTTTACCCACCTTATCCTTGGTACCGCCCAGCACTCATGTGGTGCTGTGGTGTCAAAAGTCCCTTGGATGGTTTGAGCCATTTCCAGGATTTTGTCCTCCAGCATTATCTTGGTGCATCGGGCGGCAACTACGATAGGATCGGTCTCAGGTGTCTGGAAGGTTATACGCCCCGTACGGTTTGTCTCCTCCTTGTCCAGGGCCACGAAGCCACTTGTTGCGTTGTATGCTGCCATGTATGACCCCGACATCGTTCCCTTGATGATTTGGGAAGTGCCATTGTCATACACAGCTGCATCTGCTTCCTCGAGTCTCACCCTTAGCAGACCTTCATTCTCTCTGCGGAAGGTCTGTAGGATTTTATCGCACGTGGCGCGGTGGACCTCTCTGGTCGCCGCCACTATTGCTTGATACTCGAGGAAGGCGTTTTCCGCGTGGTCTAAGGGCCCCTTCGCGGGTCTAAGTCTTGGTGGTATGACTTGACCCTTGTCAGCCCTAGTGAGGCGGGATTTCGGTGGTTCTGGCACTCTCGGGGTTTCCCTCATGAATGCTGCCACCGCCGTTTCCTGCCTGTTGGCTAGTCTCTCCACCCTGCTCGAGGTTGGCTTGACCAGGGAACTGAGGAAATCGTTAAGTTTTTTGAGTCCTTTTTTTATTTTCACCCTCTCTTCCGGACTGGCACGCTTGTGCTCCAGGGATTTGGCTTTTTCCTCCGCCGCTTTCTCTTGGTGGCGTTCCGAACCGCTTTTGGTGTCAGTATTTGCAGAGGGGTTTCTAGCCGCATTCGATGCCGCTGCAGCTGCGTCGCGCTTGGAGGATTTGAGGAAGCTCAAGTCTTCCCCTCTGTCCTCGTAGACGACGACCTCATGGTGTTCTGAGGCCTTTATGCAGCCGTAGCGGTCCGCAACTTCCCCTCTTACGTACTCTAACACCATAGCATCCACGCTGATGGTTTTCGGTGAGCTGGCCTCTCTCCCTGCCGCCTCCCCAATCTCGGTGAGCACCTCGCATGCTTGTACGAATGGCGTCTCTTCGCCCCACTCGAACAATGCAACGGTTTTGTCCTTAACGTGCATTATTCGGATCTGGTACCCGGAGACTTCCATCGAGGGCAACAAGGTGTAT
Organism: Diloba caeruleocephala; assembly: GCA_947459985.1. Lineage (NCBI taxonomy): Eukaryota > Metazoa > Arthropoda > Insecta > Lepidoptera > Noctuidae > Diloba > Diloba caeruleocephala. The sequence continues at coordinate 22,319 of OX381631.1, read as the reverse complement.
TTTGTACCCTTTAAGCTTGTTTTTGAGGTACTCCCATGGATCAGGGAGGCCAGGCCCGGAGATATGACGATTGTCTGACCAGCTCCTTCGCGGCAGAAGCTAATGCCAAGCCTTTCCTGTGTCCTGCTCATGAAGAGAGCCACCCCCCGAACCCTGATCCCCGGCTCACCCCTCTCCCCATTTGCCAGAAGTCTGTTGATCGGCGTTATGGTTGGAGTTGGTCGTTCCGGGCGATCACCGCTAGTGGGGGTGTCGACAACTTGTGGTGTGTCGTGTGGTGTAGGTGATATATGGGTTATTGAGTCTGTAAGTCTGGGTGTAATTTGTTGGTTTGTTTGTGGCTGTTGATGTAACTGTGTTGTAGCATGTTGTGAACTGCGGGTTGTGTTCGTTTTGTTACCCTCTGCCGCGAGCTTGGCTGCTCTGCTCGCGAATGCCAAGAACAGTGTTCTGCTGGGTTTGTTCCCCATTATGGCGTAGAGGCTGGACTGTTTCACAGGACTATCGATTTGTATTGCTAAGTCCATCCTCTCACTACCCAGCCTAGGGCATTCAAAGAGCAGATGCCAAACTGTTTCTTCGCAGCTGGGGTCGCAAACACACGAAGGACTGTCTTTTAGATGGAAGCGGTGCAGGTAAGAGGCGAAACCTCCATGTCCGGTGAGTATTTGGACGTGTGCCGGTGTTAGGATCGTGTCTCTGAGCGTCTCCCTTGCCGCCTGGACGGTTGGGAAGAACGTCTTTGTGACCGATCCCGTCGTGGAGGTCTCGTATCTCACCTGCCATTGCTTGACAGTTTCCGCCCGTATCTGTTTTCTCACAAACGACACGGGTACCCTGTTGTAGTCCGGTGCAGTCTTCTTGGTGAGCGCTGCCTTTTTTGCCAGCTCATCGGCTCTTTCGTTCCCTGGAGTTCCTACATGTGCCCTTAGCCAGAAGAGCCTCACTGTTCTGCCTTCCTCTCTTATATCACGTATATGCTTCTTTATATCGAGAGCCAGTGGGTGCGAGACAGAAGGACACCTCAATAAGTCGAGCGACGATCTTGAGTCACTCAAAATACTGATGTTGTCCTTCCGTGATTCTCTTGCTAGCCCGACGGCTCTGAAGAGAGCATATAACTCTGATTGGAAGACAGTGTTTTGCGGCTCTAACCGGAAGGTTTTGTGCTTGGACTCCCTACCATTTTCCCACCATGTAAGGGCAGCTCCGACTTTCCCCTCGATCTTGCTGCCGTCGGTGTAAATTTGGGGGCCGGTTACCTGGCGGGTACTAAGGGTTTCGGGGTCCAAGTCTTCCAGGCACTCGTACTCGGTTGTTATGAGTAGCGATGGATGCGGGTTTTGCAAGTGGTTTATCTTGCATTCCACCTCTCTACCTGGTGGTAGGAACTCGTTTGAGTGGCCTTTTTTTATTTTGAATAGTATTGCGGCCTCCTTGACACGGAGATCTAGGGGCAATTGTCCCGCTAATATAAGTGCGGATGTAAGAGACACCGTGCGGTATGCCTTGCAGATTTTTTGCGCAAATCCTCTCTGCAGTGAGTCTAGCTGATTCCTTGTCATCAGTTTCTCTGCCGCAGGAGCCCACGCACTCGCTGCATACAGCACGATTGGCTCTATCACCGACACATATATGGTACGAATGATGTCCCTGTTTAGTCCCCAGTTCACCTTTGCGGCGCATGCAAGCTGTTTGTAAATAGCAGCAGCTTTCCTGCATGTAGCCGCTACATGCGCGTTAAAGGTGAGTTTAGAGTCTATGGTAAGACCCAGCAGCTTCACCTCTTGGACGAGGTTTAGCCTCACCCCTGACATATGAAGTATCGGGGGGTCGTACTTAAGTTTTTTCGTTATCACCATCGCGTTGGTCTTGTGCGCGGCGAAACGAAGCTTGTTCCGAGCTCCCCACTCTGATACTGTGTCTAGGGTGTTTTCAGCTGTTTGCTGCAGGGTACTGACTCTGTGATCGGAGAAGACCAGGACCACATCATCCGCAAAGGCTTGGGTGTACACCCCTAAACTAGCCAATTGATGTAAGAGCGAGTCTAGGATCAGGTTCCAGAATGTTGGTCCGGCAATTGAGCCCTGGACACAACCCTTTGTGGTACTCTTTTCGCTAGCTGCTCTGGCATAGTTTACTATGATGCTCCGCTCTTCCAAGTATGAGGCCACAAGAGCGTATAAGTTCTTTGGGCAGCGCTTTTCAGCCAATTGTTTTTTCAGGGCTGGCCACCATGCGTTATCGAAAGCGCCCTCTATGTCCAGAGAGATCAAAAGCACGATCTTTTTAGCTTTGACTTCGGAGCGTACATGCTCCATTAAGGCATAGAGGGCGTCTTCGGTTCCGCGCTGCGGTGTAAATCCGAACTGTTGTGTGTTAAGTGTTGGTGCTATATGCCACTGGATTCTGCCGACCAGAAGTTTCTCGACTATTTTTCCCAGGACAGGTAACAGGCCTATTGGTCTGTAAGACTTAGGCTGAGTGTAGTCGTCCTTACCCGGTTTGCGGAGTATGCATACGTGAGCTGCTTTCCACTGTTTGGGGAAGTGTGACAGCGACAGGCATTTGTTGGCTATCGCTAAGAACACCTCCCTGTTGCAGTTGATAGCAGCTGTGCAGATGTCAGATGTTAATCCATCCATGCCGGGAGCTTTCTTTGGGTTTTGGGCCTGTAAGACCCATTCCAATTCCGCGGTTGTAAATGGTGGATCATTATCTGACAGATCTTCCAGCTCCGCTAGGGTACTACACTCCATCTGTCTTCGGAGCGATGCATGATATTCCGAGTCGGCATCTACAGAGTCGTCCGGGTAAAACGTGTTTGCCAGAAGCTCCGCGGATTCTTCAGGGCCGATCGTTAGGCCCGCGGAATTTCTCAGGAGTGTGTCCTCCTGTCTTCTGGCTGTTTTCCTAAGGACCCTGTATATGCCGTCCCACATGCTCTCTCTGTCCTGTGTCGAGCAAAACTTTTTCCAGCTCTCAGTGGCCGCGTCGGACGCCGCTGTGGTGTATTGAGCCTTGGCCTGTACGTAGTCGTCGACCGTGTACTGCCTCCGGCTCGGGGCTGCATTTCGGATCCTCCTCTTTTTTCTCAATACCTCCTTTTTGAGGCGGTTGAGCGAGGGGGACCACCATGGGGGTGTCGCGTCAGCTTTCCTTGTACCTATCTTTGGTATTGCTTTGCTGCACGACTGGTGAATTAGCTCCATGTACCTATTTAGGAGGGCCTCCAGCTCCTCCGGGTTTGACACTTCCAGCACTCTGCTGGGCACGATGGCTTCCTCCGCTAGGGCTGCTTTGAAGTGGGCATCGAAATCTGACCACTTTGCCTTCTTAGTATTGTAGATGCGTGTAGAGATTGGCCTCAGCGGTGTTAATGGCCGATCTAGACGCATCGTGAAGGTAATCCCGTTGTGGTCTGATGTTGTGAGACTCCGATTTACGCACCACTCCTCCACCCTGCCCAGCAGCGACTCACTACAGGCGGTGACGTCGACTATACTGGTGCATAGTCTGTCTCCCCTGTGGGTCTCAAATGTTGGTGTCTCTCCGGTGTTGAGGATCTGGAGGTCCTGTCCATTTAGGAAGGAGTTGTATTCCTCCCCTCGGTGGTCATTAGAAATGCTGCCCCACCACTGGCTCCAGGCGTTTACGTCGCCCCCCACCAGGATGTTTGTGGTGCGGAGCCTTTGTATTATGTTTGCCATTGTAATCAAATATGGGTCCATTTCTTGATCCCCCTCAAGATAGACAGATAGAATCCCCAACTGTAGCTGGCCCACCTTCAATAAGACCGCAACGACATTTTCGGTTACAAGTTGGGGGTCGTGTACGACCTCCACACTGCCACCGAAAACGACGATTGCTGCCTTGACTGGCTTCGCACGATTGAGAGTGCACTGGATGACTTGAGTGCCGGGGTTTGGTTTCATCACACCAGTCTTCCCTACGTAGGGTTCTTGGACTAGTGCTACTGAGACTCCCCTCTCTTGTGCTGCCTGGTGAAGTTCGGCCGTTGCTAACTTGGAGCGTTGCAGGTTGGCTTGGATGAATTTCAACCTGCCTATCTGTCCTGTGGTGTTTTGAGGTGGAAAAGACCCGTTACTTTCTGGGGTGCCCTTAGCAGTATGAGATCCGCGACCTCGCTATGTTGTCCCATTTTTGTTTTTCCTGGCACTCGTCACTGAAGGCTACGTGTGCCAGGTCGCTGGGCTCTCTTCGTGCGTTAATGCAGTTTACGCACTTTGGGGGCGCGCCTTTAGCCTTCTGGGGGCAGTCTCCGCCGTTGTGCGCACCACTGCAGTAACTGCAGATATGTTTTTCTGCCTTGCATAGGGTCTTTGTATGACCGTATGCGAGGCACTTGGTGCACTGTACTAGTGGAGACTGATCCACTATAGGACTTCGGCGTATCCCCAGATGTACCCTTTCCGCCTGGACGAGGTTCTTCCATATGGGCGGGGAGAGCTCCAGCACTGGGTGACACTCATGCGGGTTTCTTGCTCTTTTGCGGTATCTCACTCTAATCGTTTGTCCAGCTGGATCTACGTCCTGCAGAAGATGTTTATTCTGTGACTTCAGCAGATCCACGATTTCCTCGTTGGTGTAGCTGGACAGAACTCCTTTGATACATGCCAAGGGGTTTCCAGGTTTTGGCTCCTGCACCTTTAGACCTTTATTGGACTGAACCTGACTTTTTACTAGGTTCAAGTCCATCTTGCTTGCGCAGCTCAGCACTATCTTCTGGTTGCGGGCTTTCCGGACTTTGTCCACTTTTGCTCCTGAATTCTTGAGGTCCAGAGCGACTCGGACCCTCTCGATGACGTTGTCACCGGTGTGTGTGGGGTCCGTTGAGGAAATGATAAGGGTGTGATTAGGAAGCTTTGGTGTTGAGGCGACCTGAGCAAAGGTTTTCGGTCCTTGCTGCGGTTTATCCGCCTTGAGCTCCGTTACACCCCTCTCTATTGTGGCGAGTGACTTCTTCACCTCCGCGACTGCGAGTTCCGCGTTTAGGTCCGGCGTGGCTTGCACCGGCGCCTGCGGTTTCTTGTCTCGCAGCACTCGGAGGTCAGAAGACACTATCTCTAGTCGCTCTGACAGAGGCTTAAGATGTTTTTTTAGGTCTATAGGTGACTGTGGTGGGGGAGGAGAGCTGGTGGGCCTGTCTACCAGGGCTTGTGCGAGTGTTTTTATGATTGCTATTTCCTCTTCTAATTTGGTCACGCTCGAGGCGGCGAGGAGCTCTGATGTTTGGTTTAGTACTGCTGGAATCTCAGGCTCTTTTTCTACAGTCAGCTTGACCTTCTCGACCATTTGTCGCAGAAGGTCGAGCTGATTGGAGACAGTGGTTGAGCTTCTGTCCAGCCTGGACAGGGACGACTCTACTACTTCCCATTTTGGGTTTCTGTCCTCTGTGCTGTCCCTGCTGGACAATTTGCTTTCCCTGAGTTCTTTTTCCAGAGACTGCAGCTGTTTCTTGAGCTCCGCTACTCCCCGGAAAGGCTCGATGGTCTCGTAGCCGAGCCAGTCCCGAATGCCCTTCGCTTCCTTTAAGGTCCCCTCGATGTCTGCACGTGCGAGGCACAATTCAGAGGCTAGCTGTTTCCTCGTTTCGCTCATCTCTTTATTGTGAGCTCTCTCCACACGCACAAGTTCTTGGGCGTGTCTTGAGCGCTCCTTTTCAAGATTAAATTTGTGCCTCGCTCTAGAGTCCGCCAACGAGAGGACCGTCTCGTAAAGACCCTGTAGGCACTCGTGGGTAGTGTTTCTGAGCTCTTTCTTCATGTTACCTGACGCCTCGAGCGCGTCCTTCCCTTTTTGAAGGAGATCATTTGCCACTCTCGTCGCCAGGTCCATTTCTACACCCGTCCCCCTGCGTGGTGTCCCATATAGTATGCTTGTCCGACGGGGAGCAGTAAAGTCCACCGACGAAGCCGTTGAACTTTCCTCGTCGGACATCACTGGGCGTGGTGGCGATATTCCACATTGCTCCCATTCGATGATTTTTCCTACGGCCAGATCCGCCGCCTGCTTCACCTCAGGAAGCGACGATCCGGCCGATGAAGCTGTGGGGACCGGTGGTGGTTGTATTTTTGGCATACTTTTGGCGGTTGCGTCTATTGGCACCGCCGACTCTGAGGCCGATCTTGTCGCCGCCGGATGAGCCTCCTGTTTAGAGGCTTGTTGCTGCGACAACCTCTCCGACGCTGCGGTTTTTGTGGCTTTCGCAAGCACCTTTTCACGCAGCGTCCGTGTAGACTTTGGCGCGACCTCCGCAACCATTTTGGCGGATTTTGAAGACATGTTAGTTTGTGATGTAAATACTAATTAATGCTAGGTAAAGTATAGGTGTAAATTGTAAAATGGTTTTTTTTTTTTTTTTTTTTTTTTTTTTTTTTTTTTTTTTTTTTTTTTTTTTTTTTTTTTTTTTTTTTTTTTTTTTTTTTTTTTAGGTGATGGACTCACCCTCTGCTCTCCGGAGTACACGACGCTTGAGCGGTTAAGATGGATGGAGTGATTTGCGACGTATCCGATCTCACGGTGTCCACGCGGTGCAGTTTTCCGGGTTTCTGCTGGGCTCAGATTTTTCCTCTCCTTCTCCTCTTTCAAATGAGCCCAAGCACGGCTTCCTAGCGTCACGGGGCTGGAAGTTAACCCGCGGGGGGGTGAAGTAACCCTGAGGGGTGGGGGGTTTGGGGGGGGGGGAGGGAGGTTTCGTGGGAAGGCTTGGGGGGAGGTTTAAAAAATTTGGGGGGGGGTGGGGGGGGGGTTAATTTTGTGGGAAGGCTTGGGGGGCGGTTAAAAAATTTTGGGGTGGGGGGAAGTCTAAGGGGGGGTAGGGGAGCCTTGGGGGGGTATGGGGGGGGAAGTAGAACTCACGTGTGGTGATTTATGGGTTTCCACTGGTGGCTGTGGTAAGGTCTCTTAGCCCCAGTCCTTTGGAGCCCAAACACGGGGGTTCTAAGGATAATGGAAAAGGGATGCCCTCGATATGAGAATATCTGGTGATTGAGGGGGGGGCTGCTGACCTTTGGGTGGTGTTTGGGGTGGCTCTAGTAGAGTCCCAGTATCCCTGTCAGTTTAAGCCCAAACTCGAGGGTGTGGGGAAAGGGGGTGAGGGTTTCCCTCGGTTTTGTAAGGTGGTGATAAGGAGGGGGGGGGAGGTTGGTGACTGAGGGTTGGTTGGTGGCTTTGGGAGAATCCCGGAGCCCCAATCTAAATGAACCCAAAGTCGGGATGGATAGGGGTATGGGTTGAGGAGTCCTCTCAGGGCTTACTTGGTGTTTGAGGTCAGCCTTCTCAGCACTGCAGGGGCGAAGTCTCCAATAACTCCTCAGGCTATCTTCGGAGCCGTCAGGTGGGGCTAGACGTCGCGCCTCGTGGTGTTGTAGGTTATTTTTTGAGGTTGTAGTAAGCACGTGTTTGTAAAAACCACGTGCTTTTTATACCTATTTGGCGACGAATAGCTCCGCTGTTTATGGACGGATTTTCTTGGATGTAGTGTCTCTGGATAGCCCTCAGTGGTGCCCTGCGCTGTGTTAAATTGGTGCTTTAAAAGGACTGACCTCTTTTAAGTTATTAAGTCGTAAAGTCCCGGGGTTACTGCTGCTACTGCTGGTGACGTAGGATGCTGCCCACGCGAATCCTGGTGAGTCGGACAATCACTTCTCACTCAATACACTTTTCACTCGCGTAGCTCCCGAAATTCCGATGTAATGAATTTTTTTGTGGGAGCTAGATGTTATGTGCGGCGTTTTCAGACGTGTACTGGTTAGGTTAGGTTAGGTTAGGTTAGGTTAGGTTAGGTTAGGTTAGGTTAGGTTAGGTTAGGTTAGGTTAGGTTAGGTTAGGTTAGGTTAGGTTAGGTTAGGTTAGGTTAGGTTAGGTTAGGTTAGGTTAGGTTAGGTTAGGTTTTTTTTTTTTTTTTTTTTAAATGAGTATAAACTTCCACAGACTTATCGTCCGTGCTCTTTTTTGTTGGTTTTATTTGTGTGCTTTTAATTAATTAAATTATGTGCCTCCAATGGGCAGAAGATGAAGTACATTTTTTACTTACAGTAAAACTTAATACTAGGAGTCCATCACTATATATGTTTTATTATTATATTAATATATATAAATGTTTTTTTTTTTTTTTTTTTTTTTTTTTTTTTTTTCTCTTTTTTTTTTTTTTTTTTTTTTTTTTTTTTTTTTTTTTTTTTTTTTTTTTTTTTTCTCTAATTTTACACACAATTGGAATACGTGATTTTATACAATACTATTATTATTATATGCTATGTTATTCTAAGACACTATATTATAATTTACGCATATAATTTACGCACATTTATTTATTTTGCTACCCGAGTTGTAAATGGCAGTTTTAAGGCGACCTGTCCCGCATGGCGGCACCCGTTCACGAGTATGACGCATGCATCAGCGTCACTCGGCTCAACCGTATTGTGGGGAACCGAGCGACCCGACACACGACGACACCGCCAGCCGGACATTTAAGTGAGCTTGACGCCCACAAACTGCCCCTTACCTCTCTTGCAGACATGTTTACACATTATTACATACTATGACATTACGTTACTATTGTTAAAGTTTTACAGACAAATTTGCTACACTTGGACTTTTTGAATTCTTACAGTTATACATTTTTAGTTGAGGCTTCCATTAGGCTTTTTGCTGTTTATTAAAGCCTCCACGATCGCTACGTCTCGATGCTGCATGGCCACCCTAAGGTTGTAGTCGGTGATCGTGTTGGTTGTCGCCAGCATCGCGTCTCTCGCGAGGCGTCCCGTGGCGTCATCGTCGTCGTCGGTGTAATAGACGCAACTTGCGGTGTGCCTAGACACCGCCACCACCGCATGGGGGACGCTGTCGTGGATTTGGAGGATTTTGCCTGGTTTCCTTATCACTATGACTGACTCACAGGTCAATCCCTGAGCCTCGTGTATAGTTAAGGTGCGCGATGACGAACCTGACCCATATCCCTGGCTGGTAAGGGATGCCTTTAGTTCCTGTGTGTGTACCAGGAACAAGGTGTTAGGCTGGGTGGCAGGTATTTGCGCACCTGTAAACTTTTCCACCTTCAGGGAATGTACCTGCGACTTGGAGGAGTAAATTCCTTTGTAGATTTCGCGCAGGGCGTACGCGACATCCATAGGGTTCCGGTGTGTGCAGAGTAACTCTTGACTTATGGGTGCTACCATACTTGGACGGCAGTACCTGAGTTCAAACAGGTTCTCTCTGTCCATGTATGGCAGTTGGTTTATATCCCCAATGAGAACAACTTCGCTTGCACCCGACAACCGGGCCGCCATGACTATGGCCCCAAAGTGGTTCATGAGAGCCTCGTCTACCGTTAGACGGCGACATCTTTCTGACTCTCTGAACCCTTTCACTAATATTGAGGCCATAGTGCGCACTTTGGTTCTCACTTGGTCTCCCAAGCGGTGCGCTAGCTTCTCTCTTAAGTCTTTAGTGGCCTCGGTTGTCGTAGTGGCAATCACGTCGTTCCTCTCATCGAAGTTCCCCACCACCCATGTCGTCTTGCCACATCCAGGAACCCCGTTTACCCACCTTATCCTTGGTGCCGCCCAGCACTCATGTGGTGCTGTGGTGTCAAAAGTCCCTTGGATGGTTTGAGCCATTTCCAGGATTTTGTCCTCCAGCATTATCTTGGTGCATCGGGCGGCAACTACGATAGGATCGGTCTCAGGTGTCTGGAAGGTTATACGCCCCGTACGGTTTGTCTCCTCCTTGTCCAGGGCCACGAAGCCACTTGTTGCGTTGTATGCTGCCATGTATGACCCCGACATCGTTCCCTTGATGATTTGGGAAGTGCCATTGTCATACACAGCTGCATCTGCTTCCTCGAGTCTCACCCTTAGCAGACCTTCATTCTCTCTGCGGAAGGTCTGTAGGATTTTATCGCACGTGGCGCGGTGGACCTCTCTGGTCGCCGCCACTATTGCTTGATACTCGAGGAAGGCGTTTTCCGCGTGGTCTAAGGGCCCCTTCGCGGGTCTAAGTCTTGGTGGTATGACTTGACCCTTGTCAGCCCTAGTGAGGCGGGATTTCGGTGGTTCTGGCACTCTCGGGGTTTCCCTCATGAATGCTGCCACCGCCGTTTCCTGCCTGTTGGCTAGTCTCTCCACCCTGCTCGAGGTTGGCTTGACCAGGGAACTGAGGAAATCGTTAAGTTTTTTGAGTCCTTTTTTTATTTTCACCCTCTCTTCCGGACTGGCACGCTTGTGCTCCAGGGATTTGGCTTTTTCCTCCGCCGCTTTCTCTTGGTGGCGTTCCGAACCGCTTTTGGTGTCAGTATTTGCAGAGGGGTTTCTAGCCGCATTCGATGCCGCTGCAGCTGCGTCGCGCTTGGAGGATTTGAGGAAGCTCAAGTCTTCCCCTCTGTCCTCGTAGACGACGACCTCATGGTGTTCTGAGGCCTTTATGCAGCCGTAGCGGTCCGCAACTTCCCCTCTTACGTACTCTAACACCATAGCATCCACGCTGATGGTTTTCGGTGAGCTGGCCTCTCTCCCTGCCGCCTCCCCAATCTCGGTGAGCACCTCGCATGCTTGTACGAATGGCGTCTCTTCGCCCCACTCGAACAATGCAACGGTTTTGTCCTTAACGTGCATTATTCGGATCTGGTACCCGGAGACTTCCATCGAGGGCAACAAGGTGTATTTTGTACCCTTTAAGCTTGTTTTTGAGGTACTCCCATGGATCAGGGAGGCCAGGCCCGGAGATATGACGATTGTCTGACCAGCTCCTTCGCGGCAGAAGCTAATGCCAAGCCTTTCCTGTGTCCTGCTCATGAAGAGAGCCACCCCCCGAACCCTGATCCCCGGCTCACCCCTCTCCCCATTTGCCAGAAGTCTGTTGATCGGCGTTATGGTTGGAGTTGGTCGTTCCGGGCGATCACCGCTAGTGGGGGTGTCGACAACTTGTGGTGTGTCGTGTGGTGTAGGTGATATATGGGTTATTGAGCCTGTAAGTCTGGGTGTAATTTGTTGGTTTGTTTGTGGCTGTTGATGTAACTGTGTTGTAGCATGTTGTGAACTGCGGGTTGTGTTCGTTTTGTTACCCTCTGCCGCGAGCTTGGCTGCTCTGCTCGCGAATGCCAAGAACAGTGTTCTGCTGGGTTTGTTCCCCATTATGGCGTAGAGGCTGGACTGTTTCACAGGACTATCGATTTGTATTGCTAAGTCCATCCTCTCACTACCCAGCCTAGGGCATTCAAAGAGCAGATGCCAAACTGTTTCTTCGCAGCTGGGGTCGCAAACACACGAAGGACTGTCTTTTAGATGGAAGCGGTGCAGGTAAGAGGCGAAACCTCCATGTCCGGTGAGTATTTGGACGTGTGCCGGTGTTAGGATCGTGTCTCTGAGCGTCTCCCTTGCCGCCTGGACGGTTGGGAAGAACGTCTTTGTGACCGATCCCGTCGTGGAGGTCTCGTATCTCACCTGCCATTGCTTGACAGTTTCCGCCCGTATCTGTTTTCTCACAAACGACACGGGTACCCGGTTGTAGTCCGGTGCAGTCTTCTTGGTGAGCGCTGCCTTTTTTGCCAGCTCATCGGCTCTTTCGTTCCCTGGAGTTCCTACATGTGCCCTTAGCCAGAAGAGCCTCACTGTTCTGCCTTCCTCTCTTATATCACGTATATGCTTCTTTATATCGAGAGCCAGTGGGTGCGAGACAGAAGGACACCTCAATAAGTCGAGCGACGATCTTGAGTCACTCAAAATACTGATGTTGTCCTTCCGTGATTCTCTTGCTAGCCCGACGGCTCTGAAGAGAGCATATAACTCTGATTGGAAGACAGTGTTTTGCGGCTCTAACCGGAAGGTTTTGTGCTTGGACTCCCTACCATTTTCCCACCATGTAAGGGCAGCTCCGACTTTCCCCTCGATCTTGCTGCCGTCGGTGTAAATTTGGGGGCCGGTTACCTGGCGGGTACTAAGGGTTTCGGGGTCCAAGTCTTCCAGGCACTCGTACTCGGTTGTTATGAGTAGCGATGGATGCGGGTTTTGCAAGTGGTTTATCTTGCATTCCACCTCTCTACCTGGTGGTAGGAACTCGTTTGAGTGGCCTTTTTTTATTTTGAATAGTATTGCGGCCTCCTTGACACGGAGATCTAGGGGCAATTGTCCCGCTAATATAAGTGCGGATGTAAGAGACACCGTGCGGTATGCCTTGCAGATTTTTTGCGCAAATCCTCTCTGCAGTGAGTCTAGCTGATTCCTTGTCATCAGTTTCTCTGCCGCAGGAGCCCACGCACTCGCTGCATACAGCACGATTGGCTCTATCACCGACACATATATGGTACGAATGATGTCCCTGTTTAGTCCCCAGTTCACCTTTGCGGCGCATGCAAGCTGTTTGTAAATAGCAGCAGCTTTCCTGCATGTAGCCGCTACATGCGCGTTAAAGGTGAGTTTAGAGTCTATGGTAAGACCCAGCAGCTTCACCTCTTGGACGAGGTTTAGCCTCACCCCTGACATATGAAGTATCGGGGGGTCGTACTTAAGTTTTTTCGTTATCACCATCGCGTTGGTCTTGTGCGCGGCGAAACGAAGCTTGTTCCGAGCTCCCCACTCTGATACTGTGTCTAGGGTGTTTTCAGCTGTTTGCTGCAGGGTACTGACTCTGTGATCGGAGAAGACCAGGACCACATCATCCGCAAAGGCTTGGGTGTACACCCCTAAACTAGCCAATTGATGTAAGAGCGAGTCTAGGATCAGGTTCCAGAATGTTGGTCCGGCAATTGAGCCCTGGACACAACCCTTTGTGGTACTCTTTTCGCTAGCTGCTCTGGCATAGTTTACTATGATGCTCCGCTCTTCCAAGTATGAGGCCACAAGAGCGTATAAGTTCTTTGGGCAGCGCTTTTCAGCCAATTGTTTTTTCAGGGCTGGCCACCATGCGTTATCGAAAGCGCCCTCTATGTCCAGAGAGATCAAAAGCACGATCTTTTTAGCTTTGACTTCGGAGCGTACATGCTCCATTAAGGCATAGAGGGCGTCTTCGGTTCCGCGCTGCGGTGTAAATCCGAACTGTTGTGTGTTAAGTGTTGGTGCTATATGCCACTGGATTCTGCCGACCAGAAGTTTCTCGACTATTTTTCCCAGGACAGGTAACAGGCCTATTGGTCTGTAAGACTTAGGCTGAGTGTAGTCGTCCTTACCCGGTTTGCGGAGTATGCATACGTGAGCTGCTTTCCACTGTTTGGGGAAGTGTGACAGCGACAGGCATTTGTTGGCTATCGCTAAGAACACCTCCCTGTTGCAGTTGATAGCAGCTGTGCAGATGTCAGATGTTAATCCATCCATGCCGGGAGCTTTCTTTGGGTTTTGGGCCTGTAAGACCCATTCCAATTCCGCGGTTGTAAATGGTGGATCATTATCTGACAGATCTTCCAGCTCCGCTAGGGTACTACACTCCATCTGTCTTCGGAGCGATGCATGATATTCCGAGTCGGCATCTACAGAGTCGTCCGGGTAAAACGTGTTTGCCAGAAGCTCCGCGGATTCTTCAGGGCCGATCGTTAGGCCCGCGGAATTTCTCAGGAGTGTGTCCTCCTGTCTTCTGGCTGTTTTCCTAAGGACCCTGTATATGCCGTCCCACATGCTCTCTCTGTCCTGTGTCGAGCAAAACTTTTTCCAGCTCTCAGTGGCCGCGTCGGACGCCGCTGTGGTGTATTGAGCCTTGGCCTGTACGTAGTCGTCGACCGTGTACTGCCTCCGGCTCGGGGCTGCATTTCGGATCCTCCTCTTTTTTCTCAATACCTCCTTTTTGAGGCGGTTGAGCGAGGGGGACCACCATGGGGGTGTCGCGTCAGCTTTCCTTGTACCTATCTTTGGTATTGCTTTGCTGCACGACTGGTGAATTAGCTCCATGTACCTATTTAGGAGGGCCTCCAGCTCCTCCGGGTTTGACACTTCCAGCACTCTGCTGGGCACGATGGCTTCCTCCGCTAGGGCTGCTTTGAAGTGGGCATCGAAATCTGACCACTTTGCCTTCTTAGTATTGTAGATGCGTGTAGAGATTGGCCTCAGCGGTGTTAATGGCCGATCTAGACGCATCGTGAAGGTAATCCCGTTGTGGTCTGATGTTGTGAGACTCCGATTTACGCACCACTCCTCCACCCTGCCCAGCAGCGACTCACTACAGGCGGTGACGTCGACTATACTGGTGCATAGTCTGTCTCCCCTGTGGGTCTCAAATGTTGGTGTCTCTCCGGTGTTGAGGATCTGGAGGTCCTGTCCATTTAGGAAGGAGTTGTATTCCTCCCCTCGGTGGTCATTAGAAATGCTGCCCCACCACTGGCTCCAGGCGTTTACGTCGCCCCCCACCAGGATGTTTGTGGTGCGGAGCCTTTGCATTATGTTTGCCATTGTAATCAAATATGGGTCCATTTCTTGATCCCCCTCAAGATAGACAGATAGAATCCCCAACTGTAGCTGGCCCACCTTCAATAAGACCGCAACGACATTTTCGGTTACAAGTTGGGGGTCGTGTACGACCTCCACACTGCCACCGAAAACGACGATTGCTGCCTTGACTGGCTTCGCACGATTGAGAGTGCACTGGATGACTTGAGTGCCGGGGTTTGGTTTCATCACACCAGTCTTCCCTACGTAGGGTTCTTGGACTAGTGCTACTGAGACTCCCCTCTCTTGTGCTGCCTGGTGAAGTTCGGCCGTTGCTAACTTGGAGCGTTGCAGGTTGGCTTGGATGAATTTCAACCTGCCTATCTGTCCTGTGGTGTTTTGAGGTGGAAAAGACCCGTTACTTTCTGGGGTGCCCTTAGCAGTATGAGATCCGCGACCTCGCTATGTTGTCCCATTTTTGTTTTTCCTGGCACTCGTCACTGAAGGCTACGTGTGCCAGGTCGCTGGGCTCTCTTCGTGCGTTAATGCAGTTTACGCACTTTGGGGGCGCGCCTTTAGCCTTCTGGGGGCAGTCTCCGCCGTTGTGCGCACCACTGCAGTAACTGCAGATATGTTTTTCTGCCTTGCATAGGGTCTTTGTATGACCGTATGCGAGGCACTTGGTGCACTGTACTAGTGGAGACTGATCCACTATAGGACTTCGGCGTATCCCCAGATGTACCCTTTCCGCCTGGACGAGGTTCTTCCATATGGGCGGGGAGAGCTCCAGCACTGGGTGACACTCATGCGGGTTTCTTGCTCTTTTGCGGTATCTCACTCTAATCGTTTGTCCAGCTGGATCTACGTCCTGCAGAAGATGTTTATTCTGTGACTTCAGCAGATCCACGATTTCCTCGTTGGTGTAGCTGGACAGAACTCCTTTGATACATGCCAAGGGGTTTCCAGGTTTTGGCTCCTGCACCTTTAGACCTTTATTGGACTGAACCTGACTTTTTACTAGGTTCAAGTCCATCTTGCTTGCGCAACTCAGCACTATCTTCTGGTTGCGGGCTTTCCGGACTTTGTCCACTTTTGCTCCTGAATTCTTGAGGTCCAGAGCGACTCGGACCCTCTCGATGACGTTGTCACCGGTGTGTGTGGGGTCCGTTGAGGAAATGATAAGGGTGTGATTAGGAAGCTTTGGTGTTGAGGCGACCTGAGCAAAGGTTTTCGGTCCTTGCTGCGGTTTATCCGCCTTGAGCTCCGTTACACCCCTCTCTATTGTGGCGAGTGACTTCTTCACCTCCGCGACTGCGAGTTCCGCGTTTAGGTCCGGCGTGGCTTGCACCGGCGCCTGCGGTTTCTTGTCTCGCAGCACTCGGAGGTCAGAAGACACTATCTCTAGTCGCTCTGACAGAGGCTTAAGATGTTTTTTTAGGTCTATAGGTGACTGTGGTGGGGGAGGAGAGCTGGTGGGCCTGTCTACCAGGGCTTGTGCGAGTGTTTTTATGATTGCTATTTCCTCTTCTAATTTGGTCACGCTCGAGGCGGCGAGGAGCTCTGATGTTTGGTTTAGTACTGCTGGAATCTCAGGCTCTTTTTCTACAGTCAGCTTGACCTTCTCGACCATTTGTCGCAGAAGGTCGAGCTGATTGGAGACAGTGGTTGAGCTTCTGTCCAGCCTGGACAGGGACGACTCTACTACTTCCCATTTTGGGTTTCTGTCCTCTGTGCTGTCCCTGCTGGACAATTTGCTTTCCCTGAGTTCCTTTTCCAGAGACTGCAGCTGTTTCTTGAGCTCCGCTACTCCCCGGAAAGGCTCGATGGTCTCGTAGCCGAGCCAGTCCCGAATGCCCTTCGCTTCCTTTAAGGTCCCCTCGATGTCTGCACGTGCGAGGCACAATTCAGAGGCTAGCTGTTTCCTCGTTTCGCTCATCTCTTTATTGTGAGCTCTCTCCACACGCACAAGTTCTTGGGCGTGTCTTGAGCGCTCCTTTTCAAGATTAAATTTGTGCCTCGCTCTAGAGTCCGCCAACGAGAGGACCGTCTCGTAAAGACCCTGTAGGCACTCGTGGGTAGTGTTTCTGAGCTCTTTCTTCATGTTACCTGACGCCTCGAGCGCGTCCTTCCCTTTTTGAAGGAGATCATTTGCCACTCTCGTCGCCAGGTCCATTTCTACACCCGTCCCCCTGCGTGGTGTCCCATATAGTATGCTTGTCCGACGGGGAGCAGTAAAGTCCACCGACGAAGCCGTTGAACTTTCCTCGTCGGACATCACTGGGCGTGGTGGCGATATTCCACATTGCTCCCATTCGATGATTTTTCCTACGGCCAGATCCGCCGCCTGCTTCACCTCAGGAAGCGACGATCCGGCCGATGAAGCTGTGGGGACCGGTGGTGGTTGTATTTTTGGCATACTTTTGGCGGTTGCGTCTATTGGCACCGCCGACTCTGAGGCCGATCTTGTCGCCGCCGGATGAGCCTCCTGTTTAGAGGCTTGTTGCTGCGACAACCTCTCCGACGCTGCGGTTTTTGTGGCTTTCGCAAGCACCTTTTCACGCAGCGTCCGTGTAGACTTTGGCGCGACCTCCGCAACCATTTTGGCGGATTTTGAAGACATGTTAGTTTGTGATGTAAATACTAATTAATGCTAGGTAAAGTATAGGTGTAAATTGTAAAATGTTTTTTTTTTTTTTTTTTTTTTTTTTTTTTTTTTTTTTTTTTTTTTTTTTTTTTTTTTACGGTGATGGACTCACCTTCTGCTCTCCGGAGTACACGACGCTTGAGCGGTTAAGATGGATGGAGTGATTTGCGACGTATCCGATCTCACGGTGTCCACGCGGTGCAGTTTTCCGGGTTTCTGCTGGGCTCAGATTTTTCCTCTCCTTCTCCTCTTTCAAATGAGCCCAAGCACGGCTTCCTAGCGTCACGGGGCTGGAAGTTAACCCGCGGGGGGGTGAAGTAACCCTGAGGGGTGGGGGGTTGGGGGGGGGGAGGGAGGTTTCGTGGGAAGGCTTGGGGGGAGGTTTAAAAAATTTGGGGGGGGTGGGGGGGGGGGTTAATTTTGTGGGAAGGCTTGGGGGGCGGTTAAAAAATTTTGGGGTGGGGGGAAGTCTAAGGGGGGGTAGGGGAGCCTTGGGGGGGTATGGGGGGGGAAGTAGAACTCACGTGTGGTGATTTATGGGTTTCCACTGGTGGCTGTGGTAAGGTCTCTTAGCCCCAGTCCTTTGGAGCCCAAACACGGGGGTTCTAAGGATAATGGAAAAGGGATGCCCTCGATATGAGAATATCTGGTGATTGAGGGGGGGGCTGCTGACCTTTGGGTGGTGTTTGGGGTGGCTCTAGTAGAGTCCCAGTATCCCTGTCAGTTTAAGCCCAAACTCGAGGGTGTGGGGAAAGGGGGTGAGGGTTTCCCTCGGTTTTGTGAGGTGGTGATAAGGAGGGGGGGGGAGGTTGGTGACTGAGGGTTGGTTGGTGGCTTTGGGAGAATCCCGGAGCCCCAATCTAAATGAACCCAAAGTCGGGATGGATAGGGGTATGGGTTGAGGAGTCCTCTCAGGGCTTACTTGGTGTTTGAGGTCAGCCTTCTCAGCACTGCAGGGGCGAAGTCTCCAATAACTCCTCAGGCTATCTTCGGAGCCGTCAGGTGGGGCTAGACGTCGCGCCTCGTGGTGTTGTAGGTTATTTTTTGAGGTTGTAGTAAGCACGTGTTTGTAAAAACCACGTGCTTTTTATACCTATTTGGCGACGAATAGCTCCGCTGTTTATGGACGGATTTTCTTGGATGTAGTGTCTCCGGATAGCCCTCAGTGGTGCCCTGCGCTGTGTTAAATTGGTGCTTTAAAAGGACTGACCTCTTTTAAGTTATTAAGTTGTAAAGTCCCGGGGTTACTGCTGCTGCTGCTGGTGACGTAGGATGCTGCCCACGCGAATCCTGGTGAGTCGGACAATCACTTCTCACTCAATACACTTTTCACTCGCGTAGCTCCCGAAATTCCGATGTAATGAATTTTTTTGTGGGAGCTAGATGTTATGTGCGGCGTTTTCAGACGTGTACTGGTTAGGTTAGGTTAGGTTAGGTTAGGTTAGGTTAGGTTAGGTTAGGTTAGGTTAGGTTAGGTTAGGTTAGGTTAGGTTAGGTTAGGTTAGGTTAGGTTAGGTTAGGTTAGGTTAGGTTAGGTTAGGTTAGGTTAGGTTAGGTTAGGTTAGGTTAGGTTAGGTTAGGTTAGGTTAGGTTAGGTTAGGTTAGGTTAGGTTAGGTTAGGTTAGGTTAGGTTAGGTTAGGTTAGGTTAGGTTAGGTTAGGTTAGGTTAGGTTAGGTTAGGTTAGGTTAGGTTAGGTTAGGTTAGGTTAGGTTAGGTTAGGTTAGGTTAGGTTAGGTTAGGTTAGGTTAGGTTAGGTTAGGTTAGGTTAGGTTAGGTTAGGTTAGGTTAGGTTAGGTTAGGTTAGGTTAGGTTAGGTTAGGTTAGGTTAGGTTAGGTTAGGTTAGGTTAGGTTAGGTTAGGTTAGGTTAGGTTAGGTTAGGTTAGGTTAGGTTAGGTTAGGTTAGGTTAGGTTAGGTTAGGTTAGGTTAGGTTAGGTTAGGTTAGGTTAGGTTAGGTTAGGTTAGGTTAGGTTAGGTTAGGTTAGGTTAGGTTAGGTTAGGTTAGGTTAGGTTAGGTTAGGTTAGGTTAGGTTAGGTTAGGTTAGGTTAGGTTAGGTTAGGTTAGGTTAGGTTAGGTTAGGTTAGGTTAGGTTAGGTTAGGTTAGGTTAGGTTAGGTTAGGTTAGGTTAGGTTAGGTTAGGTTAGGTTAGGTTAGGTTAGGTTAGGTTAGGTTAGGTTAGGTTAGGTTAGGTTAGGTTAGGTTAGGTTAGGTTAGGTTAGGTTAGGTTAGGTTAGGTTAGGTTAGGTTAGGTTAGGTTAGGTTAGGTTAGGTTAGGTTAGGTTAGGTTAGGTTAGGTTAGGTTAGGTTAGGTTAGGTTAGGTTAGGTTAGGTTAGGTTAGGTTAGGTTAGGTTAGGTTAGGTTAGGTTAGGTTAGGTTAGGTTAGGTTAGGTTAGGTTAGGTTAGGTTAGGTTAGGTTAGGTTAGGTTAGGTTAGGTTAGGTTAGGTTAGGTTAGGTTAGGTTAGGTTAGGTTAGGTTAGGTTAGGTTAGGTTAGGTTAGGTTAGGTTAGGTTAGGTTAGGTTAGGTTAGGTTAGGTTAGGTTAGGTTAGGTTAGGTTAGGTTAGGTTAGGTTAGGTTAGGTTAGGTTAGGTTAGGTTAGGTTAGGTTAGGTTAGGTTAGGTTAGGTTAGGTTAGGTTAGGTTAGGTTAGGTTAGGTTAGGTTAGGTTAGGTTAGGTTAGGTTAGGTTAGGTTAGGTTAGGTTAGGTTAGGTTAGGTTAGGTTAGGTTAGGTTAGGTTAGGTTAGGTTAGGTTAGGTTAGGTTAGGTTAGGTTAGGTTAGGTTAGGTTAGGTTAGGTTAGGTTAGGTTAGGTTAGGTTAGGTTAGGTTAGGTTAGGTTAGGTTAGGTTAGGTTAGGTTAGGTTAGGTTAGGTTAGGTTAGGTTAGGTTAGGTTAGGTTAGGTTAGGTTAGGTTAGGTTAGGTTAGGTTAGGTTAGGTTAGGTTAGGTTAGGTTAGGTTAGGTTAGGTTAGGTTAGGTTAGGTTAGGTTAGGTTAGGTTAGGTTAGGTTAGGTTAGGTTAGGTTAGGTTAGGTTAGGTTAGGTTAGGTTAGGTTAGGTTAGGTTAGGTTAGGTTAGGTTAGGTTAGGTTAGGTTAGGTTAGGTTAGGTTAGGTTAGGTTAGGTTAGGTTAGGTTAGGTTAGGTTAGGTTAGGTTAGGTTAGGTTAGGTTAGGTTAGGTTAGGTTAGGTTAGGTTAGGTTAGGTTAGGTTAGGTTAGGTTAGGTTAGGTTAGGTTAGGTTAGGTTAGGTTAGGTTAGGTTAGGTTAGGTTAGGTTAGGTTAGGTTAGGTTAGGTTAGGTTAGGTTAGGTTAGGTTAGGTTAGGTTAGGTTAGGTTAGGTTAGGTTAGGTTAGGTTAGGTTAGGTTAGGTTAGGTTAGGTTAGGTTAGGTTAGGTTAGGTTAGGTTAGGTTAGGTTAGGTTAGGTTAGGTTAGGTTAGGTTAGGTTAGGTTAGGTTAGGTTAGGTTAGGTTAGGTTAGGTTAGGTTAGGTTAGGTTAGGTTAGGTTAGGTTAGGTTAGGTTAGGTTAGGTTAGGTTAGGTTAGGTTAGGTTAGGTTAGGTTAGGTTAGGTTAGGTTAGGTTAGGTTAGGTTAGGTTAGGTTAGGTTAGGTTAGGTTAGGTTAGGTTAGGTTAGGTTAGGTTAGGTTAGGTTAGGTTAGGTTAGGTTAGGTTAGGTTAGGTTAGGTTAGGTTAGGTTAGGTTAGGTTAGGTTAGGTTAGGTTAGGTTAGGTTAGGTTAGGTTAGGTTAGGTTAGGTTAGGTTAGGTTAGGTTAGGTTAGGTTAGGTTAGGTTAGGTTAGGTTAGGTTAGGTTAGGTTAGGTTAGGTTAGGTTAGGTTAGGTTAGGTTAGGTTAGGTTAGGTTAGGTTAGGTTAGGTTAGGTTAGGTTAGGTTAGGTTAGGTTAGGTTAGGTTAGGTTAGGTTAGGTTAGGTTAGGTTAGGTTAGGTTAGGTTAGGTTAGGTTAGGTTAGGTTAGGTTAGGTTAGGTTAGGTTAGGTTAGGTTAGGTTAGGTTAGGTTAGGTTAGGTTAGGTTAGGTTAGGTTAGGTTAGGTTAGGTTAGGTTAGGTTAGGTTAGGTTAGGTTAGGTTAGGTTAGGTTAGGTTAGGTTAGGTTAGGTTAGGTTAGGTTAGGTTAGGTTAGGTTAGGTTAGGTTAGGTTAGGTTAGGTTAGGTTAGGTTAGGTTAGGTTAGGTTAGGTTAGGTTAGGTTAGGTTAGGTTAGGTTAGGTTAGGTTAGGTTAGGTTAGGTTAGGTTAGGTTAGGTTAGGTTAGGTTAGGTTAGGTTAGGTTAGGTTAGGTTAGGTTAGGTTAGGTTAGGTTAGGTTAGGTTAGGTTAGGTTAGGTTAGGTTAGGTTAGGTTAGGTTAGGTTAGGTTAGGTTAGGTTAGGTTAGGTTAGGTTAGGTTAGGTTAGGTTAGGTTAGGTTAGGTTAGGTTAGGTTAGGTTAGGTTAGGTTAGGTTAGGTTAGGTTAGGTTAGGTTAGGTTAGGTTAGGTTAGGTTAGGTTAGGTTAGGTTAGGTTAGGTTAGGTTAGGTTAGGTTAGGTTAGGTTAGGTTAGGTTAGGTTAGGTTAGGTTAGGTTAGGTTAGGTTAGAGTTAGGTTAGGTTAGGTTAGGTTAGGTTAGGTTAGGTTAGGTTAGGTTAGGTTAGGTTAGGTTAGGTTAGGTTAGGTTAGGTTAGGTTAGGTTAGGTTAGGTTAGGTTAGGTTAGGTTAGGTTAGGTTAGGTTAGGTTAGGTTAGGTTAGGTTAGGTTAGGTTAGGTTAGGTTAGGTTAGGTTAGGTTAGGTTAGGTTAGGTTAGGTTAGGTTAGGTTAGGTTAGGTTAGGTTAGGTTAGGTTAGGTTAGGTTAGGTTAGGTTAGGTTAGGTTAGGTTAGGTTAGGTTAGGTTAGGTTAGGTTAGGTTAGGTTAGGTTAGGTTAGGTTAGGTTAGGTTAGGTTAGGTTAGGTTAGGTTAGGTTAGGTTAGGTTAGGTTAGGTTAGGTTAGGTTAGGTTAGGTTAGGTTAGGTTAGGTTAGGTTAGGTTAGGTTAGGTTAGGTTAGGTTAGGTTAGGTTAGGTTAGGTTAGGTTAGGTTAGGTTAGGTTAGGTTAGGTTAGGTTAGGTTAGGTTAGGTTAGGTTAGGTTAGGTTAGGTTAGGTTAGGTTAGGTTAGGTTAGGTTAGGTTAGGTTAGGTTAGGTTAGGTTAGGTTAGGTTAGGTTAGGTTAGGTTAGGTTAGGTTAGGTTAGGTTAGGTTAGGTTAGGTTAGGTTAGGTTAGGTTAGGTTAGGTTAGGTTAGGTTAGGTTAGGTTAGGTTAGGTTAGGTTAGGTTAGGTTAG